>SRMA01026783.1:0-28688 GCA_007224835.1 Danionella cerebrum | reverse complement strand
TTCCTCTGGATGATGTCCTGTACTTCCTCATTCCACCACCATGTTTCCTTATCTTCTTTTCTCCTTCCAGCTGACACACCTAGCACCTTTCTTCCTGTCTCCCTGATCACTTCTGCTGTAGTTTCCCAGTCATCTGGAAGCTCTTCCTGACCACCCAAAGCCTGTCTCAGCTTCTGTCTGAATTCCTCACAAACTTCTTCCTTTTTCAACTTCCACCACTTGGTCTTCTTTTCAATCTTTCCTCTTCTCTTCTTCCTGACCACCAGAAACATCCTACACATCACCATCCGATGCTGTCTGGCTACACTCTCTCCTACCACTACTTTACAGTCTCTGACCTCTCTCAGATTGGCTCGCCTACAAAGGATGTAGTCTACCTGCGTACTCCTACCTCCACTCTTGTAGGTAACTCTATGTTCCTCCCTCTTCTGGAAATAAGTATTAACTACAGCCATTTCCATCCTCTTGGCAAAGTCCACCACCATCTGTCCTTCTAGGTTCCTTTCCCTAACACCGAACCTGCCCATCACCTCCTCATCACCTCTGTTGCCCTCGCCAACATGCCCATTGAAATCTGCCCCCACTACTACTCTCTCTCCTCTGGGAACACTCCCAATCACCTCATCCAACTCACTCCAAAATCTCTCCTTCTCTTCCAACTTACAGCCTACTTGTGGAGCATAACCACTCACTACATTCAACATCACCCCTTCAATTTCTAACTTCAAACTGATCACCCTGTCTGACACTCTTTTCACCTCTAAAACATTCCTCACAACTCCTCCTTCAGGATCACTCCTACCCCATTTCTCTTCCTATCCACACCATAGTAAAACAGTTTGTATCCCTCTCCAATACTACGCGCTTTGCTACCCTTCCACCTGGTCTCCTGCACACACAGAATATCTACCTTCCTTCTCTCCATCATGTCCGCCAGCTCTCTACCCTTCCCTGTCATTGTACCAACGTTAAGAGTCCCTATTCTCAGATCTACACTCCTGCCTTTCCTCTTCTTTTTCTGTCGACGAATCCTTCTCCCTCCTCTCCTTCTTCGACAAACAGTAGTCCAATTTCCACCGGCACCCTGTAAGTCAACAGCACCGGAGGCGGTCGTTGTTAACCCGGGCCTCGACCGATCCGGTATGAAAATCGATTTGGTGACTCGCATATTTAGTTTTTGGTATTTTTTACGCCGGATGCCCTTCCTGACGCAACCCTCTCTATTTATCCGGGCTTGGGACCGGCACAGAAGTCACTGGCTTGCAACCCCTGTGGCTAGATTAGGTTACAATTGGGGGTACATTACACATATGTATGGTTCATTTATAGGCTTTTTATATTTCTAATAATTTAACGATTTTATTCAAATAAAATCTAAAATCTAAAAACATATTAGATTAGTTTATGACATAAATTAAATTTTATGAAGGTCTGAAGAAGCTAGCAACAAAAAGGCTAGTGTTATAATGAGGTATCAAGGTTGATCAGCGTTGTCAGGTGCAATTCCTGAACAATAATTCAGAGAAATGGGTATTTTGTGTGTATGGAAAATGTTTCAGATCTTTGCGTTCATCTCATAAAAAATGGGAGCAACAACAAAAGTGTTGCTTTATATTTTGTTCAGTTTAGTTTTCTACACTTGGGTATACCTTACCTATATCCTTGATATGCAACCACTGGATGTCCGTGGCTCTGCATATCCCCTAGTTGGGCTCCGAGGAGGGTCAGGAGTAGGTTTGATGAACCTTATACCAATAAAACATGGATTCCCACACAAACAAAGGAATGAATGCTGGATCAAGACGTGAATTTGGAACTTGGAAAATTTAGGAAGTGTTTGGACAAAAATGACAACTGGTAAAGATTTATTATTCTGGAATCAACATCACCAGACTTTCCTTTGAGCAAGCTTTCACCCTTTGCTATCCAGAAAGGAATATTGGGGTTAGCCGGCACAGTGAAGGATTTCAAAAAACTAAGATCAGGACAAATTCTTGTAGAATGTGCCAAAAAAAGTTCAAGCAGATAATCTACTTAAATCCAAATCAATGGCAAATGTAGACATAAAAGTTTATCCTACATTAAATTGCAGTAAAGGGGTTATCCACACGAGAAAGTTGATGACGTAGAAGCAGAATAGAGATAGAAAATTGAATTATCTGATCAAGACGTTACTGATGCGAAACAGATTGCCAACTCATCAAGACCGGTACTTACATCCTAACGTTCAATAATCCCTTCCATCCAGATAAGATTCAAGTTGGATACTAAGCTTTCAAGTAGACACTTTTATCCCAAACCCTCTCAGATGCTTCAGGTGTCAGAAATTTGGCCATTGAGCATCCAGCTGCAAGAACAAGCCAATCTGTGGTGTATGTGGAGAAGACAAACATGAAAATGAATGTTCTAAGCTACCAAAATTGCTATAATTGCCATGGAAACCATCTGGCTTGTCCCTTTTGGGTGAAGGAAAAAGAAATTCAGAAAACTAAATGCGAAAAGAAAATCAGCTATATTGAAGCAAAGAAAATAGTAGAACTAAGTCGAGGCCCACAAATCCTTTGCAGAAATATTGAAACCCCAGAAGTAGTCAATTGAAATCCAGACTGACCTTATATGGATGGGAGACCAGCCATTAAATATGCTAAAACAAAAGAGAAAGAATTCTAGCAGTCAAAGCCAAGAAAAAATCCCCTTAATCCAACCAACCCAAAAGGAGAGTACACAGACAGATAAGGCGAAACACCTGAAGACATCATCACACCTAAGATCTAAGTCAAACTAAGAACCAAACCAGGATAAAACTGATCATCAAAGAGACTTTGAGATGGCAGACAATTCGAAGACGGCTTCAAAGCAAATTTGTCAGAATTACAATTACTAGTACAAAAAAATCAACCCAGTAGCTGTATGTCTTCAAGAAACCTAACATCAAAATGCAAAACCTCCATTAAACAATATACACTATTTAACAAATATGGCCCAAGCTGCAAGCGAGCATCTGGAGGAGTGAGAATGGCTGTAAAGAAAGACGTATCGCACAGTCAAATTCAAATAAACACTAATGTCCAAGCAGTGGCAACTCTCCAAAGGGTTATCACTATTTGCTCCATGTATTTACCCCCAGACAGTAATGTGTCCTCTTTAGAACTGGACAATCTAATGGAACAGCTACCTCATCCTGTTGTTATCATGGAAGACTTAAATGGACAAAGCCCCTTATATGGGACCGACTTACACCCTGGACACGGTTCCTTTTCAACCGTAGATTTAACCATTTGTTCACCAGAACTTTTAGTTGATTTTATCTGGCAAGTCTGGAAAGATCAGTGTGGGAGTGACCACTTCCCACTAATAATTTTATCAAAGATGGAGGAAGTGGAGCAGAAACCTGCTAGATGGAAGATCTACAAAGCAAACTGGCCCCTTTTTAAAACTTTATGTTGTAAAGAGTTAAATGATGTCCCACAAGACAACATGGAACCTGGTTCCAGACCAATCAATCCCCAAAACTAAAAATATGTAGAGCTCAAGCCAGGAGAAACATAAATGGTGCTAAAAAACGAAGTTGGAGGAATTACGTATCAAACCTGAAAAGAACACTTCTCCAAAAAGAATATGGACTCTAAATCCGGATAATGGAAGGAAAACAAGAAAGAAATCCAATTTGCCATCTTTCGGAAAAGAACTCACTAGTCCTACTCACACCGAAACAAGAAATTGCTGAACTTTTGGCCAGAACATTTGAAGAAAATTCTTCATCCAAAAAATTTCAAGTGGAATTCCAAAACAACAGAAGAAAACTCGAAATGGACAACATTAATTTGAACTCTATAAAGAGTTCAAAATATATAATCTTGAAGGCTATAATTTACCTTTCACTATGATGAAACTAAAATTTGCACAGAAATCCAGTTATAATACAACACCACGACTAAAATCTACTATGAATTTTTAAAACATCTGCCTCTTAATTTTATATGAATTTCTAACCAGTGTGTGTTCATTATGACACTGAAAATAAAAACTGAAACAAATTCCCCAAAAATATTTCCTACGAACACACACACATGGAAATAAAGTATGTTAAATAGAATTCCACCCTGATTCTTATTTCATATACATTTTTTAAATGTCTTAACCTTATGTGTTAAATATTTTTCATTGTGACCGCCTGTAACCCATTTTGTGGTCAAATAAATGTGGAGGGGGGAGGGGGCGGGGGGCTAGCCAAGGGCCACGAGGCGGCAATGCCGCGAGTGGAGTGGGCCCTCATATGGAGAGGGCAGGGAATCTCACATGCCTGGTAAGCAAGGCGGATCGCCTCCACTATCCAGTGGGCTAGCTGTTGCTTGGAGACCGCGAAACCCCAACACTGGTCTCCGAAACATACGAAGAGCTGCTGGGAGCTAAGGAGCTGCGGGGTAAGCACCTGCGACAGCCTGCTCCACTCTGGGAATCGGCGAGTACCCCCTAGCTGCCGCATCGACCGGGGTGGTGAAGAGGGAGGAGCTCGGTCCCCTGGCAGACAGGACAGCCCGCCAGAATTTTGTGAGCTCCTTGTACATCTCGGGGAAAAAAGGCACTGGCAGTATGCGGGGAACATGTCCCGGCGCCTGCCCAGTCATCAATTATCCAGCCGTGACGACACTGAATCGGGGGAAGGAGCCACCCCAACCGATCGTGGCTGTGGCTTGCAAGAGAACCGCGAACACGTCCGGCTCCGGCTCAGCTGCAATCCCGGAGAACTGAAAGAACCTAAAGCTGCGCACCTTCCGATGCTGCGAGGGAGAGCAGATCATCTTCAGGATCATACGAGGTACCGGACAATGCCGAAGCGCTGTCCGATTCACCCACAGACCAGACAGGAAGCATGCTCGGTGTTTGGGGATGACGTGAGGGATCACCTGAAGCCACTCGACCCAAAACCTCCGCAAGCTACTCAGCAGAGCGTTGCAGTGCAAACACTCACGCTTTACGAGTGCCACGTTGGCATGCTGGAAACCAAAAAGTCTTTTCAACGAGAAAAACCCACCACAGCCAGGAGGAATGCACGTTTTGCTCATCGTGTCATTAGGTGGACAGGATCAGCACAAAAATGGTGAAAATACTGGACAGGCTATGCCAAAGGATCAGAGGTGCCGCAGTACGGTGGCTTGCTAACTGGGCTAGCAGAGGACTACTCCGGAATGCCGAGGTAAGCAACCTACTAACCACTTTAGCTCATCAAAGTTGTGGAGAAAAAGAGTCACACTCAGTTCGTTCCAAAGGAAAATCACAGAGTAAGCGTAGGTCACGCCCGGCTTTATACCTGGCTGATTGCTAATCAATCACCTACGCCTGCAAATCAATTTGCCCGTTGTAGAGTTCGGTTTGTCTCTCACATAGGGATCCGCTCCCATTCAGTCGGTCTTCTCCCGACTAACGTCTCCGGGACCGATTGAAAGGGAACTAACCATGACCAAAAAGTTTATGGCGTGTTAAGGACTGCTCACGAATACCATCATGGTGGAATTTTACTGTTTTAATGTTGTCCTGGCATTCCCGTTCCATTGACTTGGTGATAAACTAATTTATTTTATTATTCTAATAATGCAAAAATCATCATAATAAATTAATTCTTTATTGTTACTCACTTATTCCCTTTTTGGGTCATGGGAGTCTGCCGATGCTCATCTCCAGAGGACATTGGGCAAGAGATGGGGGAACAGTCCGCCAGTTCATCACAGGGCAAAAACACTTATTCACAACTAAGGAGAATTTAGACGAATGTCGAGTCTCGACTAGGGGACTTACCGACCTTGGGAGGATGGTACCGAGTATATAACGGGCAAATTGATTTGCGAGTGTAGATGATTAGCAATCAGCCGCTCTATAAGAGCCGCTCTAGAAGGCTTGCCTCTACACTCATTCTGCTTTCTTCCTTGGAGTGAATGGTTACCATCCTCTGAATTCGACGCTTATTCTCAGCTGAAATATCAAAGGCTGCTTACCTCAGCGCAAGGTGTAGCCGTGCTAGCCCAGATAGCCAAGCCAACAAACCGCGGCACCTCTGATTCACAGCGAGAGTCTGTCCAGTATTCCAGTTTTGCTCTGAATCGAAGGTCTCCACGATCAGGAAGTAGGCGGATGGTCTGGACGAGCTATAATTCCGCGGCGTGAAAAGCGCGGTTCCCAAGCGCTCGGTTGGAACCCTCTCCGCCTACTGGTTGCAAGAAGAGAGAGCACCCTCTGCCACGGTCCAAGCCTCTGGCCAGGAGCCCGAGGAAGACCCTGCAGCACGGGGGAGGGTGCAGTCAACATCAGTAGGTTCTCGGAAGCAGATAAGAGCTTCTTTCGTAAGAAGCGCCCCTGAGGGTTAACAACTCGGGAGGATGTTTGGATCTTTCAGGGTCTTCGTTTACCCGACTCCCCCTGGAGTGGGGGGAGGCCACCACACGCACCTTGCTGCCGTCCTTCAGGATGGCGGCACCTACTGTGTCAAAGAAAGATCTAACATTTGTCCCGAGAATAACGGTCTCGCATGCCCTCTCATCGGGGATACATCTTCCTCATACTCTGACGAAGCCCCCGACACAGGTGCGAGCACCATTGGCCTGGTCGGTGGACATGGCGGCAGTAATTTCACAGCTCCACCCACCAGCACCCAGGGCCCCGCCCTGGTGATTCCACCACCAAGTCCACATCCGTGCCGCCTCGTTTTTATCGGCACGTCCGTAGTAGGACCCCTGAAAGCCTACCTGGGAGCCTGGCGGAAGCTTCCCGGGGTCTGTTTTTGGGTCCTCCGGACAATCCGGCTGGGTTATATGATTCAGTTCAAGGAGTGCAAAAAACCCTTGTCCCCCTGGTCAGGCGCATCACTCCTGTGAGAGGAGATTGCTGCCCTTTTGAACAAAGGAGCAGTCGAGCCGGTCCCTCCAGCCGATGTGGAAGCAGGCTTTTACAGCCCTTACTTCCTGGTACCCAAGAGTTCAGGCGGGCTGCGACCAATCCTGGATCTGAGGCGTCTAAATCGGGGCCTGGCCAAGTTTCGATTCAAGATGCTGACGATCCGCAGCCTTCTGCCGTGCGTTCGTCCTGGGGATTGGTTTGCTACAATAGACCTTTCAGGTGGCCGTGGCACGTCGTCACAGACCCTTTCTCAGGTTCTGTTTCGAGGGCCAGACTTACCAGTACAGAGTCCTGCCCTTCGGCCTCGCCCTCTACCCGCGCACATTTCATATTTGCCCTTTAATCCCTTTTCATCTCCTAACATGTATTTGCATGAAATAGCCCACATTTCCAAGGTACAAGTCACGCCCTTTCTCTACTGCAGGTGGTTTATTGCGTTCATTTTTATCCGCTACCATGACCGTTTTGCATTGAGGTTCAACGCAAAACAAAAGTCTTCAAAAAAAGAAAACAATTACAGACATTCACCATTTATTTAAACATACAATTAGTATGTTAAAATAAGTATTTAATTTTGTAATACAACCATTAACACAATAATATTACATAACTGGAATTGACACAGCAAAAACTGTGTTTACAGATTACCTTGGGCACAGATCAGACCTGGTGACAGCCATCATGAGACGATATGAGACTCTGAGCTTCAGCAAAGAAGATTTGTTGCAACACATCCACACACTGATGGAAGAGAGGAAGAGCAGCCAGAGCCAGCTGGACATTTTCACAAATACACACAACACACATAAACTGGTACAACACACATCAGCATCTGTCTGAAATCCTCACGAGCATACATTAAAAGCTGCCTTCAGAATTCGAATTAATTTTTTCAAAGCCATCCAGAGTCCCCTCAATAGCAAAGGGGAAATAACAGTTGAATGTTGGTTTTAAATCAGTGTTGTGTCAAGTTTTACATCTCCATGTTCTGGATCTACTGAGAGTAACAGTTTTGTCCTTGAGTGGCCCCACATGACAAGTGGAAGTACTGTATTAATCTTTTCCTCAACCGAACCATGATGCCGCGGCAAAAGTGCAGTTTCTAAGTATTTGCGAGTTTAGAGGCCTGGTGATTTACCAGCAGCAGAGTGCAGTTTCCGGGGTTGTATGCATGTGAATGCGTATGGGTGATTGGGTGAACTGTTATTGTAATATATGTGAAAGCTGTATGCTTTGGGGTGGAGTGTTTTAGTACTTGTATGAGGGCCTGCTGCTGGAGGGATATCACTGTGTGGTGCCCTCAGCGGGAAGGGTTTAGTGCTTGAACCTTCTCTGTGTGTGTGCGTGCGTGTGTGTGTGTGTGTGCGTGCGTGTGTGTGTGTGTGTGTGCGTGTGTGTGTGCGTGTGTGTGTGTGTGTGTGTGTGTGTGAAGGTATCCCCCACCGTCCAGGTGACCTCAGCTCCTGGGGGTTTAGGGAGTTTGAGTTTTTTTCATTCTTTGTGGTATAGTCAACAGGAAAGTTGGAGAAACACACAACCATGTTTTATCTTTGTGGAGTTTATGGGTGTGGATCCCCGCACGGACCGCCACAGTCTCAAGCTTTCATCCCTTCAGACTTTATAATTAGATAAACGAAAATGTTCTAGTTTTTAGATTTGTAAGTTCTGTCACACTTATGGTTTACAGTTGTCTCTCCCTCCCTGTGTTTCTGTGTATGAGATGAGGAACCAGGATCTGTCTGTGCTCCAGACTCAACTGGATCAGATGAAGGAGAAGAACAAACAACTGGAGATGAGCCTCAACTTGCAGCAGCGATACAACCAGAACCAGGTCTATCATTAACAGAACCAGGCAGCTCAAAGCCAAAGCAAAGCTTGATACGATCCAGAGATAGACAAATAGATGCTTGTGTCTACACTGACTGACCACTTTATTAGGTACACTCCATTTTTCCTTCCACGAATCTTTAGTGGCATAGATTCAACACGGTCCTCGAAACATTCCTCAGAGCTTGCTGCATATCGACACATTGTGCAGTTGCTGCACATCATAGTCTGGCCATACTGTTCTGACCCCTGGCATCAATGAGGCATTTGCACATATGAAACTGGTGAGAAAATCACTGTTCTCTGTAAACCCTGAAGATGGTTGTGTGTGAAAAACGATCAGCAGTTTCTGAAATACTCGGACCAGCAGCAATACCCATGCGACATTCAAATTCACTTAAATCATTGTTCCCTTTCAGTCGGTCCCGGAGACGTTAGTCGGGATTAGACCGACTGAATGGGAGCGAATCACCTGTGGGAGCGACTGCCGAACATATCAACGGGCAATTAATTTGCAGGCGTAGGTGATTGACTAGCAATCAGCCGGGTATAAAGCCGGGCGTGCCTACGCCACCAGTATGCAATTTTCCTTCGGAGCTGACTGAGTGTGACTCTCTCTCCTAACTTTGACGCTACCAGCTTGCAAAGATTAGGAGGTTGCTTACCTTGGCACATTGGTGTTGACCTCTGCTAAGTCCCAGAATTAGCACGCCACCACGCCGGCTCCTCAGATCTTAGCAAGCAAGCCTGTCCAGTGTGTTTTTGCCGTTTTCTCATTATCCTGTCCATTTTTCTCGACACGATGAGTAAAACGTGCAGTACTCCTAACTGCGGTGGATTTATCTCGTCGAAAGACGGTCATGATCGCTGTGTAGAGTGTTTGGGCTTCCAACACGCCTGTGCAGCGTTCGTGAGGCGAGAGTGTGTGCATTGCAACGCTCTGCCGGGCCGCACGCTGAGATACAGACGGTCTTTCTTCGAGGAAGAGGACGCCGAAGCTTCGGCTTCAGGCGCTCCTACGACTCGGGGCGAGCCGGCTGTACGCTCACCAGATATTTTGGGTAGAGCGGTGTCAGGTGACTCCTCGCACCATCCCCAAACGCCGAGCGTGCTCCCCGTCTGGTCCGCGAATGATTCGGATAGCGCTTCGGCGTTACCCGGCCACTCGTGTGATCCTGCTGACGATCTGCTGTCCATCGCAGCATCGAAAGGGGCGCGGTCTTCGAGTTCTTCCAGCTCAGAGCTTCCACCCTCCGGGGTCGCGGCCGAGCCGGAGCTCGATGCTTTCGCGGTGCTCTCCAAAGCCGCGACCGCAATTGGGCTAGAGGTGCCTGTGCTCTCTAGCTCAGCGCCGTCGCGGTTGGACGATTGGTTCCTGGGTAAGCGCCAGGGCACGATCCCTCGCGCTCCCGCGGTTCCTTTCTTCCCGGAGGTGCACGAGGAGCTCACAAAATTCTGGCGGGCTCCCCTGTCTGCCAGGGCTTCCAGCTCCTCCCCCTTCTCCACCTTGGATGATGCAGCAGCTAGGGGATACTCCGCGATTCCGCGAGTGGAGCAGGCTGTCGCGGTACACTTGTGCCCCGGCAGTGCTGCCGCTTGGCGGGCTCGCCCGAGTGTGCCCTCCAAAGCTGGAAAGTTTTCATCTGCCCTGATGGCGAAAGCTTATTCGGCTGCGGGTCAAGCTGCTGCATCGTTGCATGCTATGGCGACCTTACAGGTCTTTCAGGCCAAGGTCCTCCGTGACATGCACCAAGGGGGAGGTGACCAACAGTCCGTAAAGGACTTACGTTCAGCCACTGATTTTGCGCTTCGTGCTACAAAGTCAGCAGAGCTGAATATTGGTCGCACGATGGCCACTCTCGTGGTACAGGAGCGCCATCTTTGGTTGGAGCAGGCCTCTATGCTTCCCGATGACCGAACTCGGTTTCTGGATGCACCTGTCTCCCAAGATGGCCTCTTTGGCATCGCCGTGGACGATTTTGCGTCAAAGGTCTCCACGATCAGGAAACAGGCGGAGGGTCTGGGTGAGCTCATGGTCCCGCGTCGGAAGCGGCGGGCTTCTGCCGCTTCTGTGCCGGACCCCTCTCCGCCTGTGCGACGCCAAAGAGAGCGACTCTCATCACGGTCTCGCCCTTCGACCTCTGGTCCGAGGAAGACCCCTGCACGACGAAAGTCGCAGTCAACCTCAGAGGGTTCTAAACGGCAGACGAGGGCTTCTAGCAAGAAGCGCCCCTGAGGTTGGTGACTCGGGAAGGAATGAGCTCTTCTTTGGGTCCTGTCATCGACCCAGCTCCCCCAGGGGGGGGGGAGTCCACCACACACTCCTCGCTGCCGTCCTTCGGGACGGCGGCACCTATTGTGTCAAAGATCGAACTCACTTCCTACCCGAGAATAGCAGACTCGCATGCCCGGCGGTCTGGGGTTCCCCTTCCTCGGTCTCCGATGAAGACCCCGACTTGGGCTCAAGCTCCGCTGGCTATGGCAGAGAGCGCGGGGGCACACCACCCCTGCCCTCATCTGACCATCCCCCAGGGTCAGCCCCTGGTGATTCCGCCCTTAAGTCCGCCTCCGGGCGACCCCGCCATGGGGACCATCGGCACGTGCCGACCACGCCCCCTGTCAGCTTACCTGGGAGCCTGGCGGAAGCTTCCCGGGGTCTCACAGTGGGTGGTCCGGACAATCCGGCAGGGCTACACGATTCAGTTCGTGTCCGCCCCCAGGTTTCGAGGTGTGTTTCACACTCCTGTTCCCCGAACAGGCGCCTCACTCCTGCGAGTGGAGATCGACGCCCTTTTAACAAAAGGCGCGATCGAGCCGGTACCCCCAGCCGAGATGGAACACGGGTTTTACAGCCCATACTTCCTGGTCCCCAAGAAATCAGGCAGGCTGCGACCAATCTTGGATCTGAGGCGTCTAAACCGGCACCTGGCCAAGTACCGGTTCAAGATGCTGACGATCCGCTGCATTCTACCGTGCATCCGTCCTGGAAATTGGTTCGCAACAATCGACCTGAAGGACGCGTACTTTCAGGTAGAAGTGGTACCGAGACACAGACCCTTTCTAAGGTTCTGTTTCGAAGGCCATGCATACCAGTACAAGGTCCTACCTTTTGGTCTTGCCCTCTCCCCTCGCACCTTCACGAAGGTTGTCAGGGCTGCGCTAGCCCCGCTCCGCAGGGCAGGCATTCGGATCCTGGACTACCTCGACGACTGGCTTCTCATAGCCTCGTCCAGGGACCAGTTGATCCGACACAAGGGCAAGGTGCTTTCGCACTTAAACCGCTTGGGTCTGAAGGTCAACTGGAAAAAGAGCCGCCTCACTCCGGTGAGGGTCATCTCTTTTCTCGGGGTGGAGCTGAACTCCGAGAGCATGCTGGCGCAACTATCGGTAGAACGCGCCAGGGCCTTGCTGACCGCTCTTTCCGCGGTGTCCTCCCGACCAGTGGCCAGACTGAAGTTATTTCAGAGGCTCCTGGGGCATATGGCAGCCGCAGCCCCAGTCATTCGACTCGGGCTCCTGCGTATGCGGCCACTGCAGCTATGGCTTCTCTCGCGAGTTCCGAGTTGGGCATGGCGTCGGGGAGCGCTACGTCTGCCTATGGCAGACATGCTCCCTTACCTGAAGGTCTGAAAGACGGAGTGCTTCTGAGGTCCGGGGTGCCTCTCTCGAGCCACCCCGACCGAGTGGTGGTCACCACCGACGCCTCCAAGACCGGTTGGGGCACTGTGTGCGGTTCCCACCGAGAGTCCGGTTCCTGGATCGGACGGCTTTCTCGCTGGCACATCAACCGTCTCGAGCTAGTCGCAGTCGCCCTAGCGCTACGGCGCTTCGGCCCGCTCCTCCGGGGGCGGCACGTGCTGGTCAGGACCGACAGCACCGCGGTAGTAGCCTACATCAACCACCAGGGGGGTGCTCTGCACTACCTCGCCCAACGACTGCTCCTCTGGAGTCAGAGCAGACTTCTGTCGCTCAAAGCCTGTTACATCCCCGGCGAGTGCAACCAGATCGCGGATTCGCTGTCCAGGTTTCACCCCACGGCGGGAGAATGGCGGCTCCATCCTCGGGCTGTTCAGCAGATATGGGACACCTTCGGCGAGGCACACATAGATCTGTTTGCCTCCCGCCAGAACACCCATTGCCGGCTTTTCTACTCCCCGTCCCTGGCTCCTCTCGGGACAGATGCGCTGGCACACTGCTGGCCCAGGAACAAACGCTTATATGCGTTTCCCCCAGTGAGCCTTCTAGCACAGTTACTGTGCAAGGTCAGGGAGGACGAGCGAGAACTGCTTCTGGTCGCGCCCCTCTGGCCGAACAGAGCCTGGTTCCCGGACCTTTCTGCGCTCGTGACAGCCCCTCCCTGGCCGATCCCCCTGAGTCCAGACCTCCTGAATCAGGGGGCGGGATACAGGCAGCCGCGGCCAGATCTCTGGGCCCTCCATGTATGGCATATCTGTCCGCGGTGGACCCCGAGCCTCTACCACCCTCCGTGGTGAGAACGTTAGACCACGCGCTAGCACCCTCTACCCGAGCATGCTACGCTGGCAAGTGGGGTCGGTTCGTCGATTGGTGTTCCTCCCATCAGGAAGACCCCAGGACGTGCCCCATCAGAGTCGTGTTGACCTTTCTCCAGGAGAGGTTCGATCGGGGGCTGTCCCCTTCGTCCCTCAAGGTCTACGCCGCCGCTATTTCTGCCTTTCACCTTCGGGTCGAAGGGAAATCAGTGGGCAGCCACCAACTGACGGTGAGATTTCTCAAGGGAGCTAGGCGTCTTAGGCCGCCTAGACCCCCCTCTGTTCCCTCTTGGGACCTCTCCGTCGCCCTGTCTGGGCTGCGGAAGTCTCCTTTTGAGCCCTTGCACTCAGCGGAACTGCGTGTCCTCTCATTGAAGACCGCACTCCTGCTTGCTTTGGCCTCAATTAAGAGGGTGGGAGATCTCCAGGCACTGTCCGCCGACGAATCCTGCCTGGAATTCGGCCCTGGTGATTCACTGGTTACCATCAGACCCAGGCCCGGATTTATTCCCAAGGTCCCATCGGTCCCCTTCCGGGACCAGGTGGTGACGCTGCAAGCTCTGCCCCGGGAGGAGGCAGACCCAGCCCAGGGTTCCTTATGTCCTGTGAGAGCCCTTCGGATCTATCTGGACAGAACCCGGGAGCTTCGGTGCTCCCAGCAGCTCTTTGTATGTTTTGGAGGCCAGCGGAAGGGTTCCGCGGTCTCCAAGCAACGGCTTGCCCACTGGCTAGTGGAGGCTGTTCGCCTTGCTTATGAGGCGTGTGAGGTTCCCTGCCCTCTCCATCTGAGAGCCCACTCCACTCGCGGCATTGCTGCTTCGTGGGCGTTGGCTAGAGGGGCCTCACTCGCCGACATATGTAGAGCTGCGGGCTGGTCTACACCCAACACTTTTGTCAGGTTCTACAACCTCGACGTAGGCACCGTTCCCTCTGTGGTCCTGAGTGGTGGCAGTCACCCTTAGGGGACGGTGAGGGTGTACGCTTGCAGTACTCTCCTCATCATCGGAGAAGTACATTCCTTAAGAGCTCCCCCCTTTCGGGTGGCTCTCTCATCCTCCCCCCTCCAGCATCTGACTGAGCGGAGCAGTCAGCGCTGCTAGGTTCTGTAGTGGAGGCTTTGCCTCGGCCTGGCCCCTGCAGAACTAGGGTCCAGATCTGGGAGTCCCTTTTTTGGTGCTCCCTTTCTATGTCTCTCTTACAGCTCCCCCTTTAGGTGGCTAGTATGAACCCGTTCCGTTACTCCCCTTGCCTTGGCGCGTAACGATGACTTCCGTCTCTGCCGATTTTCTCTTGCAGAACGATGACCCGCTGGTAGCCCTTCGGGCCTCGACGCGATCTCCGCCACTCCTCCCTGCGGGTCGAGGGGTGCCTCCTTCTGGTCGTCAGCATCAACCGAGTACAGCTAAGCTCTCAGTGTTGGACGACTTCCCCGTCAATGAGTATTCCGGGCAGGGGCAGAAGGAGTTCCCATTCAGGTACTACGGCCTTATACTAACCTCTCTTTTTGAGTTTAGTGCCGGCCTGTCTGGATGGACTTCGGGCATGGCCCTTTAAAGAGGCTCCCATTCAGTCGGTCTAATCCCGACTAACGTCTCCGGGACCGACTGAAAGGGAACGTCTAGGTTACTTGCGTAACCCCACGTTCCCTGAATAGGGAACGGAGACGTTACCCTTCGCCATGCCCTTGAAGTCATGGATCTGAGGTCGCTGGGAGGTAAGTAGGTCCAGCTCCTCGGAAAATTCCATACTGGTGGCGTAGGCACGCCCGGCTTTATACCCGGCTGATTGCTTTATACACGCCTGCAAATTAATTGCCCGTTGATATGTTCGGCAGTCGCTCCCACAGGTGATTCGCTCCCATTCAGTCGGTCTAATCCCGACTAACGTCTCCGTTCCCTATTCAGGGAACGTGGGGTTACGCAAGTAACCTAGACGTTCTTCCACATTCTGATGCTCCATTTGATCTGCAGCAAATCGTTCTACACTGTGTCTACATGCCAAAATGCACTGAGTTGCTGCCATGTGATTGGCTGATTCTGGTCCAGCCACTGGTCATATAAAGATGTGACTAGTGCAATGCTCTTCTCGCTGGACAAATGCAGTCAGACCCCTTCAAATGATGCAGAACTTTGCAACCTCCGGAACCTCGACAAGCTCACGTCGCTCCATCATACCTTCACAAACTCTGCATGCCCTCCAGATGCCTGCATTCAGCGTCTGCTTGTCTGAGAACTTGCTCCTTCACCGTTCCTGGCCGGTGGAATTCTCTCGCAGTCCCAATCCGGAAAGCAGAGACTCTCACAACCTTTATTAAGCAACTAAAAACGTTTATTTTCCAGGAGCATTTAATAAAAGCCTCTGAATACGTTCTCACTGAGCTGGGAACTCTTCTGTGAGCGCTTAACCTTGTAACAAACTGCTTGTTGTGTTTACTCCCGAACTGCGAGTCGCTTTGGACAAAAGCGTCTGCTGAATACATAAATGTAAAGGATTAAAAGCTTGGGTTAAAAAGCAGTTGAAGATATGTATCTAATAAAGTGGCCAGTAAGTGTACACCTGGACAAGGGTTAAAAAAAAAACAAACAGCCAGACTAAAACCAGCCCTGATCTAGATCCACATCAGACCACATCTTGAAGAAGAGTCCAGATTAAATGAAGACTTAAACAAAGTTCTGAACCAGAAAACAAAGATGGGTGGCGCAATCTCAAAGTGAGCTCTCCAGACACAATCTATGAATCTCTGTTGCAGGTGGAGGAAATGGCCAGCGTTTCTCTTTCTCTGCTGAATCTGTCTCAGCAGTGCTACCTTTCTCACTACGGACCACTGGACACCATGAACTCACTCACTACTCTGGACATGATCAAGGTGACAACTGCACCAAATCAAATCCTGTTCATGTGTTAAAAGAGGTTTAGAGAGAGAGGAAGTGACCTCATCCAAGACAACCAGCAGAGGATGAGTTTATCATTCCTAAACTGGTCAGAACTTCATCTGTTTCATCTGTTCTATTGTCAGGAGTTCCTGCTGGATAAATCAGACCTCCAAAAGAGAGCCTCAAGGCTCTTGCTTGACAGCGGGTTTGCAAACAAACCTAAGAAAAGCTCAGCCAAGACGCCGCAGTAGAAAACGATGGGAAACCCAAGAGTCCAATAGGAGGAAAAACTCATATGAACCACATTTCAAAATGATTCAGATGCAACCAGAATTTAAAAGTCTTCAACCTTATGTTAGTGTTACGACCCTATGGGTCTAGTGTGTGGGATTGTGTTTGACTTTCATATATTTTCAAATATTATACACATAAATGAAGTAGTTCAACCTATTGTTTTAATATTGATGATTTTGGCATACACATCTCAAAAAATTTGCATGTCATAAAAAACGAGCTATTAACCTAATCATCTGAATCAAGTAATTAACGCAAGCAGTGGACTGAGTCTGGAGTAGAAGCATCCAGAGCCAACGTGTATAGGCGTGTGCAGGAAATGGGCTACAGGTGGTACAGCACGGTGGTACAACTCTGGGTTACAGAGAAGCAGCATTGGACTCTTGCTCAATTTTCGCACGTCATTCGGAAATCAAGGTGCTATAGTCTGGAGGAAGACTGGGGAGAAGGAAATGCCTGAAGTCCAGTGTCAAGTACTCAAGTACAGGATGGTCTGGGGTGTCATGTCATGTCATGGAGATGAAGATTTCATTTTTAAGCACGATCTGGCACCTGCTCACAGTGCCAAAACCACTGGTAAATGGTTTCCTGACCATGGTATTACTGGTGCCAACTCTCCTGAGCCGAACCCCATAGAGAATCTGCGGGATATTATGAAGAGAAAGTTGGGAGACGCAAGACCCAACACTCTGGAGGAGCTTAAGGCCGCTATCAAAGCATCCTTAGCCTCCAAAACACCTCAGCAGTGCCACGGGCTGATTGGTTTTTTTTATTTAAAGGTTGGCTTTTTTTGTATAAAAAACACCTTTTTGATTGGTCGGAAGATTTGCTCTTTTTTTTTGAGAACTTAAAAAAAGTCTTGAACTACTTCAGTTGTGTGTAAATGAATCTGAAATAAAAGAAAGTCTAATGTTTATCAGAACATTTACAGAAAAGAATTAACTTTATCACAGTATGCTAATTTTTTTAGAAGGACCTGTAAAAGCTCCTTTAGCTCCCTTGCTCAGCGGAGGATAACCTTGGCTTGCCAGAACCTTCGCCCGTTTGCTTTGTTTGCGCTTTGAACTTTGTTGTTTTTCGGTTTTGATATTTTAGTTGCTTTATTATTGGTCTGGTGTTAGTTTTCCCAAATTCAAAGTTCCCTTTATGTTATACCTGTAACCCCTAGGCATGTACCCCACAGCAAATGGTTAAAAAAAGAAGAGATTAGCACACTGCTTAGATACAAACTTGAAAGAAAGGTGTTAAAGGGATCATTTACTGGATTTTTTTTTACTGTTCAGTGATTATATTCATTGTGATTTTTGCATCCAAAATATTTGAATAAATATAAAAATCCTTCACCCATGTTCCAGAAGTTTTTTCTTTCTAATGGGTCAATGATGCATCAGACAGATCACCAGCACTGCCTGCTCTTCCTGCAAACTTTCACCTTCAGACAAAGGTCTCGTGGTAACGATATAGAAACGTGTTTGATATAGGAGGTCTTTGGCTCTTTCCTCACATACACAGATGGAGGATGTTACCGAATTAATACATTTTGTTAATATTAATGACTCAAGAGACGGGATTGTATGAACAGAAAGGAATCTTATTTTCAGTGGAACTGAATAACATTATAAATTATATGCAATGTTAACAATTTTCTATCAGGGAGAATGCTCTTAAATATGGTTGTTTTCAACTTCTTAAATTGCACAAACCCCTTTCAAAATGCTCAAATATAATGCAAACACCTGCACAAATGAGACCCTGCCCCCTGATTTGCTCCCATTCCACTGACTTGTTTTGTAACAGGGGTGCTTGCTCCTTGTGGGTCTTAAAGCAGGCTTAAGTTTGGCCATGGTGGTAATGTTCTCTGACATCCTGTCGATCGCTGATTGCTCAGTAGTTGAGCTCATTGATTGGCCTGAAAGTGTGCATTTCTTTTTTGCTTTTAATGGCAGATCTGTACAATTCTTTCACAAACCCATTGATGTCATCCAGCAGAACTAGACTATCAGCATCTTCAGTGATGTCTAAACCAAGCCCACTCCAAGCAGATACTCGAAGCAAGCATGGGCCGGTATAAGATTCTGATGGTACAGTAACCTTGGAAAAAAAAAATATCACGGTTTCACAGTATTGTAGTAAATGTAATATTTAAATGTGTGGATACAACCCCCCCCCCCAACTAAACTCAGTATATTTTATTTTATGTTCTATTAAACATTCGTTTGAACATCAGGCAAAATAAGGAACAAGAAATAAATCATTGAAATTTTCTTAAATAAATGAAATTGCAGTCATTTCTTGTGTGTTGTCTTTTCCAATAAAGGAAAAGTTGCTGCTGAAGCTACAACTGCTCTACAAAGAAAAAATAAAGACATCACGAATTTGAGCTAAATCTGTAACTGTTTGAATATTTGAATCAGTGTATTTTTTAAAATTCATTCATTTTCATACCCGCTTCTTCCCTTTCGGGGTCACGGGGGTCTGCCGGTGTCTATCTCCAGCACACATTGGGCGAGAGGTAGGGGTACACCCTGGACAGGTCGCCAGTCCATCGCAGGGCAACATTCACTCACACACTCACACCCTAAGGGGAATTTAGATTAATCAATTAACCTAATCGATTGTGGGGGAAACCGGAGTACCCGGAGGAAACCCACGCAAGCACACGGAGAACATGCAAACTCCTTCCAGGAAGGTCACCGGTGAGCCTCGAACCGATAACCTTCTAACTGGAAGGCCACAGTGCTACCCACTGCACCACCATGCCGCCCATTTTTTAAAAATATATGTGATAATTTAGTTATATAGTAGACTTAACTACTTCCTTGTTTTAATTTTTGTGAGCGTAAAAACAAATAGTGCTGGTAAAAATAGGAAAATGCTCTAACATAAATGTTAATTTCAGTGTGGATGCATGCATATTAACCCACAAGCACATGCGGGGTGTTTGACCTGAAGCCACCAATCGATTTATGATATTAAATCATTATTATAACAATCATATAGACCCATGATCTATCAAATGATCTTTCTAATTTGATTTACAAGCAGTATTTGATGCCATGAACCAATCACTGCTTGTTATTTTTTAATGGCATCATTTTGAAAAGATGTTTTTTGACGGGAGGAAAAGTTGCGGGGGTTCACTTTTTCAACCACCCTGAACTTAAACTATTGCTGAGTCTCGCTGGCTGTGGATCACTTGTACAATCAAATGCACGGCCTGCTAGCACTTGTAGAGAGTTCCGTGCTTTCACTTCATCAAAAACTGAAAACATCATAGGATCGGGTTATTTTTTTTGCTTGCGGTTTTGAAACCGTGACTTTTTCAAACCGCGGTAAACCTTGAAACCGGTTATCATCCCATGCCTTCCTGGAAGGCATGCAAGTAGAGTGGCTTCAATAAACCCAATGAGAATGCGGCATTTGAGTCATTTAAGGTGGAAAAAGTGTTCATTGGAATCTGCGAATGCCACTAGAGGATGCAGCGGTACACAAAGCTTATGGTTTTCAAGACAGTTTTCAGTTCAGTTCTGATGGCTTAGCAGATTAGTATTTTCTATTTTTTTGTATACATTTTCCATGTAGGGATTAAACAAAAAAAGTGTTAAAATTCACTATTTCGCAAAATCAAACATCAAGATACGTTTGACACATTTTGTTTATTATGTGTCTCTGAATTAGTTAGGTTTGGCTGGTTGAATAAATCAGAGTCTCTCTCGCTGTGTGTGTGCCTGCAGACATTGCTGCATGATGAGCGCTCACACTTCATGCATCTGATAAAACAGTGCTTGCTAAATATTTGTTTACCTGAGCACAGCGCTGATTGAGGGTGCTCCGCTCTGAGGGTGGGGGCTCAGAACGCAAGGAGTATTGTGAGTGCTCCATTAGATTGTGAGTGACACTCACTGATTGGATATTTACACAAGGAGCAGTTCATTGATTGATTATTTCAAAACACCTGGCGAACTACTTGTTTACGGATTTGGACACATTTCTGGAGCAAATGTGAAAAAAAAAAAAAACTTGTATTGAGCCTAGGACGGTCTACCGTTTGGTTCTGTAAAACAGCCGAAGAGACACATAAAGCAACAAACACAAGCAATTAGAACATGGAACACTGTTGAAACACGGTTTATAAAAATAAACAGTAGAAGTAATTTGCCACCTTTTTACAGAACAGTTTTCCACATAAAACAAGTGAGCAAATATTAAAAACATCCTTCTACTACTCTGCCGTTACTGGAAGCACATCCTGAGAGAAAGAGAGTCAGCTGTTACTCTTCTTTTACAACCATGACTCTCACCGCTCATCTCGAACCCTGAAAGGGTCAACAGAGACTTTAATTTAAAGAGAGCTTTGGACAGTTGACGTCTTCTCCATCCTCTTTTCCTCACTTCTGTCCTGCATCTCTCAGAAATATGACCAAATATATATTTGAATTTTATATTCAGGGCAGAAATGAAAATCCATCCCCTTTTTTCAGAGCACAAAGAAGAAATGTTGTTTACATTAATGAAAGTATCATGAAGGGGCTCCAGGGCACAGAGGAATCAGGGCATTTTTTCATCAGTGCTGACGCGTACACTAGCTTTGGCATTAGCCTGCGCCGGCAGGGGGAGTCGACCCATCTGTGTGGGGTACTTGGTCTGCCTCTGATTGCTCTTTAAGGGCCCAGAGATCAGGAGCTTGAGCTGCTGCTTCAGCATCGCCTGCATCTTCTGCTGCTGGTGCCGCTCCTGCTCAGCATCAGCACCACTGCCTCCTGGAGCACACAGACATGTTTGCTTTCAGAGGTGTCAAACACATGTGAAACTTCCAATAATACAAACAGGAATTATTCAAACGGAAAGCATATGATGAGTTGTATGCCAGGTTAGACACGAGGGAAGGTGAGAAGGAATTGTACAGATTAGTGAGACAGAGATGGGAAGGATGTGCAACAGATAACAGTGTTTCCCCTACGATCATGGCCTGGGGGGGGGGGGGGCAAAACACTCACACAAACACTTAATAGTGTTTATATGTTTCTTTTAATTGCAGTATACCAATATATTATAATGTCTGAACAATTACTGTACAATAACTAAACAACTGTACACTGAACTAAACACTAAACATCAGATTTATTTTAATATGTTAATTATTCACAAAGTGTGCAGCTTTTGTCACTGCAGTGTATCTTTCTGGGCTTCTGAAAGAACATTTCCAGAGCATCTTGGTATGGATAGTCTGAAACTTCTGGCCCATTTATTGAGATCCGCATGCAGGCGGCAAGATGGTCCCCTTGCAGCCTATTGCGAATGTCTGTTTTGACCTGTAAATACATTAACTGTTAGGCTTTAAAAGTGATAACTGATAGTAACAACAGTAAAAATCAACTTAACATAGTGATAGTTTAAAGCAGGAAATGCCATTGTATAACTAACTAGCTAGCTATTAATTAAGCAATTTATTTATCATTTCGTTCATTCATGCTTGTGTGTATTTACTTACTTACTAAGATCAGTCTTGTACAGCCAGGGGGAGTATTTCCCCTCTGACAGCCAAGCTGGGTCAAAACCTGTCGCTCTGTGGTGGCTAGACTTTTGCTGCTTGTCAGGGGCAAGACATGCAGCACTTGGGCTCTTTTCTGTACTTTGATTCGGAGTAGGAAAGCTACACCGGCTGCTGCTCGCAGCAGAACACGTGCTGTCATCGTCACCACCTTGGGAGCGTTTAAAAAGCGCGGATATTTTTGCCTGCTGCGACATACTCTCCGACGCGCGGTCTCTGTCCGCTGATTAGTGATGTGTCGTTCAAGAACGATTCGTTCTTTTTGAACGAATTTTAATGTGACTCCGTAGGAACGAGTCGTGTTGGACAGGGATTCGTTCATTGGCGCATGCGTATCATTCTTGTGGTTTTCCGAGCGTAACCCGTTCATCATCAATGACAGAAGACCGAAAAGACCCGAATGACTCGAAAGATGAACTAATCTTTTCTGTTTCCGGCTCATGCTGCATTGGTTAACATTACGGAGCGGCCATGAGCCGGAACCCGAAATGATTAGGTCTTTTTGCGAGTCTCCGGGTTATTTCGTTCTTTTGTCACGTGACCGCGCCACAACGTTAGGCAAAGTCAGTATGCAAATATTAGTTCATAATTAGTGAACGATTACTATTATTTTTATATTTATTACTACTACTGCTATTAACAGTTTTTGGTGCTCAACACAATGTGTTAATAAAGACTTAATTTGTTCATAAAATCATTTTCAGATATTATAAATACTTTATACACACTCTTGGATTGTTTATTTTTTTTTAAATACAACCTTAAAAAGATAAATCAAAATATACTTATACAACAGAAGACATTTAAAGTGCAAAACAAGCTTATACAAATAAGTTTTAAAATAAATAACACTTTGGGCCAAAAGAGCTATATAATAATAATGATCAAAAATAAATTAGAATCAAAAGATACTAAATAACATTAACATATCAACACTAAAATCACAATGTAACAAACAAATTATTGGACATTTAGCAAATTATGAGCCGGAAAGAGAAAAGACCGAAAGGACCCGGACTCGCTAAAAGAACGAATCTTTTCGGATACCGGCACTACAGCGGTCACGTGACAAAAGTGCTAAAGAAGCCAGTCCGGACTGAGTGCACGGACTGCACACGTTAACATCAGAGTGAAGTAATTTTGTGTCAAACAAAAGAGATTAAAACCTAAAGAAGACAGATCAGAGTTTGGGTAAACCAGACTAAAAGACCCAGGTAGGCTTTAGTAATATATTTATATTCATTTTAAATTTAGCATTATAGTTTTGTCTTATTTGTAGTGTGATTCGCGTTTGTGTATAAAACGCTAGTAGATGTGGAAGTACACACAACATTTATTGATATTTTAGTAAAATGAACGAAATGACTCGAAAAAAGATCCGTTCATTTTACTGAACGAGACTCAAAGAACCGAATCCGTAAAATGATCCGAACTTCCCATCACTACCGCTGATGGGTGTGTGTGTGCGCGCGCATCGGGGCGGAACTCCGCCGTGCGCGATACGGAGGACAATTGTAAACGTGCAAACGTTGAGACAGAAATTACATGCCATCGTATAAATAACATAATGCTATTTAGTTTAATAAAAGAAAAAAAGCAAAGACCTGTTATATATAAATTACTTCTGTCGTTATTCGACGAAAATAAAATAAAATTAACTTGACCTTCAAGGGGGGGGGGGTGCCGTTGGGGTGGCGGGGCGCCCCCCTAATATAATGGTAAGGGAAACACTGATTAAGGGTGATTAAAGATAGAGATGGAAAGATGCTAACAAGTGAGGAGAGTGTGCAGAGAAGATGGAAGGAGTATTTTGAGGAGTTGATGAATGAGGAGAATGAGGTGAAAGAAGGGGGGGTGAATATTGTAGAGCAGGAAGTTGAAAGATTAGAAAGGATGAGGTGAGGAAGGCTCTGGGGAGAATGAAGAGTGGAAAGGCTGTTGGTCCAGATGACATACCAGTGGAGGTATGGAAGTGTCTAGGAGAGACAGCAGTGGAGTTCCTATCTCGGTTATTCAACAGGATTTTAGAGAGTGAGAAGATGCCTGAGGAATGGAGGAGTAGTGTCCTAGTACCAATCTTTAAGAACAAGGGTGATGTGCAGAGTTGTAACAACTACAGAGGCATAAAGTTGATGAGCCACAGAATGAAACCCTGGGAAAGAGTAGTGGAAGCTAGGCTAAGAAGGGAAGTAGATTTTTGTGAGGAGCAGTATGGTTCATGCCCAGGAAGAGCACTACTGATGCAATTTTTGCTCTGAGATTGTTAATGGAGAAGTACAGAGATGGTCAGAAGGAGCTTCACTGCGTCTTTGTGGATTTAGAAAAAGCGTATGACAGGGGGCCGAGAAAGGAGCTATGGTCCTGTATGAGGAGGTCAGGAGTGGCAGAGAAGTACATCAGAGTAGTTCAGGATATGTATGAGAGGAGTAAGACAGCAGTGAGATGTGCTGTCGGTCAGACAGAGGATTCAAGGTGGAGGTGGGGCTACATCAAGGATCAGCTTTGAGTCCCTTCTTATTTGCTATGATGATGGACAGGTTCACAGATGAGGTCAGGCAGGAAAGATGTTTGCAGATGACATTGTGATCTGTAGTGAGAGCAGAGAGCAGGTGGAGGAACACCTGGAAAGTTGGAGGTCAGCTCTAGAAAGAAGAGGAATGAAAGTCAGTCGCAGTAAGACAAAATACATGTGTTTGAACGAGAGAGAGGGAAATAGAACAGTGAGGTTACAGGGGGCTGAGGTCAAGAAGGTGCAGGAGTTTAGGTATTCGGGGTCAACAGTGGAGAAAACTGGGTGGAGAAAAGTGTCAGGGGTGTTGTGTGACAGAAGAGTGTCAGCAAGAATCAAAGGAACGGTGTACAGAACAGTAGTGAGACCAGCTATGATGTATGGGTTCGAGACTGTAGCAGTGAGGAAGAGACAAGAGGCAGAGATGGAAGGTGCGGAGATGAGGATGTTGAGGTTCAGTTTAGGAGTGATGAGGATGGACAAGATTAGGAACGAGCACATCAGAGGGACAGCTCAGGTTGGTTGTTCAAGTTTGGCTCAGGCCAAAGACGAGACGTATGGATGTGCTGAAAGAGGACATGACGTTAGTTGGTGTAAGAGTAGAGGATACTGAGGACAGAGTTAGGTGGAAACAGATGATTCGCAGTGGCGACCCGTAAACTGGGAACAACCGAAAGGAAAAGAAGGACCGTAAAGGGTTAAGGTTTTTACTTCAGGAGATGTACCTGCAGTGACTGAGGTTTAATAAAGGAAAATAAATAAAAACAAACAAGAACATCTCAGTTACCCATGAGCATGTCGTCATCGAGCTGGATCTCCATGGCTTCTGCTGCCTGCCGAAACCAGGAATCATGCTGAGACTTGCGATTTTGGAAATACTCATTCTTCTCTATCTTGTGAGCCAGAGTCACTCGTTCCTGAGAGAGATGTCAGAAAACAAGAGCAGGTATCAGGTGTTTGTTCGCTTCAAATGATATCGATCACCTACAAACATTCCTAGCCCTAGCTCTTCCGCTGACCTCTGAGCTACTTCCACACCAGAATGATTTAGTTTTCTCTGTGCTTATTCTAACAACTAGAGTATTCCACCTGCACTTCAAGGAGCAAAGGAAGGTGTTGGAGTCTACAGCACCTTGAGAGCGCTCATGTGCTCCGTGTCCAGAGGAAGCTCTGGCAGCTCTTCTTCTTTCTTGTTGAGTGTTCTGCAGATTTTTTTAAAGTTCAGAAGCTCTTCGGGAGAAACCAAAAGAAGAGTCAGACCAGTGCGACCGATCCGAGCGGTTCTGCCACTGCGATGTACGTAGGTCTCGGAGACTCTGGGGACCTGCACACACACACACACACGCACACACACATCTATACCAGAGAAGACTTCCACAAATGATATCAACACCAGAATCACATTCCAATACCCCACAGAACAGCAAGGGGTTTATAATTTAAAGGGATATTAGAGACATTTTGATTCACATTTCAGTTGAGCTCATAGAAATCATACATACATACACATACATACATATAAATAAATAAACACAATAAATGTTTTTTGGGCGTTGTAATGCTTTAAAATAACTGCTCATTTATTTTCACCAATAAACAAAATCTACATCCAATCACTATTTGGTGTGACCTATGACTAAAAAAATTACTATTTAAATAGTTTTCTTTCACACCCATTTAAAATTAATCTGCAGATAACAAAGAAAATGTTCTAAACACACTAAAACTTTGATGATAATTAATTCTAAGAAAAGCACTGTAATAATATTAAATTATATCTGTATTTTTCGGCTCATAAGACCGAATGCAGAGTGCCGCGAAGTCCGGTCACGGCCGTATGAGAGGCGTAAGAGCTCCGGAGCTAGGCCGAAGCCGCGGCCATATCTGTACACCCAGCGCTGCGCGCTGACGTCATCGCCCATCTCTGCCATAGCGCGGTCATAACGAAAACAGGAAAAAAAACAACATTTCCCACAATGCCTTTGGCTTCCGCATCCATACGCACGAGCGAAACTACAGAGCTCAGCTGCCATTTCTCACACATTGAACGTAAGACTCTCACATTTGAGTGATCTCTCACGCTACAAACCCGATTTCTCACGCTAAAATACATTTCAAGATGTGAAATGGGCACAGCTAATAGTTTATCTGCGACGTTTCTTGAGCCTGACGATAAGAAGATGATCGATCTGCATCGTCTTCAGTCTGTGAGGGTTTTTTTTTCTGCTAAACATTCACTTGGACAGTTTCACAAACTTGGACAGTTTGAGCCTTCATTAATGGAGTTATGTGGGTTTTCATAAGCTGACAAAAATCAAAAGGATTTATATTAGAACAGCAAGCATACAATTGTTTCTATGTGTTGACGTCAGGTGCACAGATGCACAGCGCTCTCTCTCTCGCTCGCGTGAGGAAAACAAAACGCTCTCAATGACTGAAACTCTTCTTTAATAAACTCAAACTCAAATCGCTCAACGGTACATCTCACATGCAACCGAACTGTCACTTGAATAAGGTATATATAATGAGTTATTTAACATTAAGGAGTAGTTACATTTATTTTACATTAAAATAATTATTAATTAATTATTAAATAATTATTATTTTACATCTGGGGGTGCCCAGATTCTTTTAAAGGTTTAAAAGGGGACTTAACTAAAAAAGTTTGAGAACCACTGTATTATTAGTAATGTAGTGACAGTGTTACTGGCTATTATTAGTAATGTAGTGACAATGTTACTAGCTATTATTAGTAATGTAGTGACAATGTTACTGGCTATTATGGTATTACTAATGTGGGGGCAATGTTGCACTGGAACAGTGATGGTGATAACGAATGGTGGACTTTAGAGTGATGAGTGGGGCAAAGAAAAACATTACAGCCATTTTTTTGTTACTTTTACTATTTACTGTCTGTTCATGTTACATGTTTGGCTGTTAACTTTTACACAGTTGATATAAAATATTTTACAAAAGTATTTGGTTCAGAATCTTTTTTTCTAGATCTTCCTCTTTTAAAATTGGGTGCGTCTTATGTGCCGGTGCGTCTTATGAGCCGAAAAATATGGTAATTATATTATTTGGTCAAATTGTTACTTTGTTTTAAATTCCACTGAAACTCAGAGAGCTGGCTCACATTGGGGGTGGGGGGGCGGCGGCAGGGTTTGCGTCTTACGCTAAAGATAAAATCGTTTTTTTCATTCAAGCACATCAATGTACACCACAGTGTCAAGTTAATCGATATTTTTTTGTTATGGTCAGGTTTATGATCCAAACAGATGCTGAACATAAATGTCATACGTAGATTGAAACTGGACATGAACTAAAACACTGTGTAGGACCTAAAACTGGGTGAGAAGCAGCCAAACTCTGAGATCCAGGTGAGGTTGTTTCTTGTCATTGGAGGTTTAGCCTCCCAAAGACCTCAAAATGACCCAGCTCAGCAATTCTAGATATAAGTGCTTTATTTCTAGAAAATGCTCTAGATCCTAAACCACCCCCCCCACCCCCAGCTAGTGAAGATGTGTGTACCTCATAGTGGATGACGTGTTGGACATTGGGGATGTCGATGCCTCTAGCAGCAACATCCGTCGTGAGCAACACACATCTGAGAGAGAGAGACACGTTACTAGTCACAGAAACATCCACGGCCTCGGAGTGATCTTCCAAACACCTCGCGCTCTTACTGCTGGCTTTGGGCGAATCTCTCCAGGCTCTTGAGCCGCTGTTTCTGGTTCATGTTGGCATGCAGCACGATTGTCTGGCACTCAAGCAGACGCAGTAGAGTGTGCAGCCTCTTTACACACTGAATGCTGTTGGTGAAGACCATGGTGCGAGCAGGCCGGCTCATCAGCATCGAGTACAAGATCAGATCTTTATCCTCCGCTGCACAGTCGATGCGCTTCTCCTGAAGACCTGTGGCCGTTGCCTCGGTGCGGCTCAGGTCCAGGATTTTGGGATGCTCACGCATACAGATACGCTCCATAAGCTGCTGCAGCTTACCGTCCTTTGTGTTCTGGTTTTGAGCTGGGAAACAAAAACAGTAGATTGAATAGAGATCTTTGCAGCCCAGAAGACCCAACAGATGAGCATCGATGGAGGGGAAGAGGTTTGTGAGGGAGAACGAGCACAACCATCTAGAAATATATAAGACATTCAGATGCTCAGAGCTCATCCGAAATCACCACTGGCCAGGGCAGTCACAAGGGGAAAAGAGCAGTGGTGGCCAGTAA
>SRMA01026782.1:62160-172250 GCA_007224835.1 Danionella cerebrum | reverse complement strand
GTGACCGTCCTGGAAGGAGTTTGCATGTTCTCCCTGTGCTGCGTGGGTTTCCTCCGGGTACTCCGGTTTCCCCCACAATCCCCAAAAACATGCGGATAGGTTAATTGAATAAGCTAAATTCCCCTTAGGGTGTGAATGTGTGTGAATGTTGCCCTGTGATGGACTGGTGAACTGTCCAGGGTGTACCCCTGCCTCTCGCCCAATGTGTGCCGGAGATAGGCACCGGCAGACCCCCGTGACCCCGAAAGGGAATAAGCGGGAATGAAAATGAATGAATGAATGAATGATATTGTGTGTATTTTTGTGCTTACAGCAGCTGCTCGTTTTCCTTTATCCAGAGCATCGGCAGATACGTACGCCGTGGCCACAGCATAACTTGCCCAGACGGCACTCACAGGAACCAGTGCCCGGAAGGCTTCGCCCACCTCATTAGCATAACCTGAGAAAGATTCGCATAGGTTACCCCAGGATGAACAGATGAGGAGCCATGACGGACCTCCCAGTAGACACATGTGTACAGTTTTCATAAATATATGTGATCATGTGAAGAAAAGTAATTTTATTCTGTTCTAATGATTTTAAAATCATGAACCCCATCATTTTATATTGCATCAAATAGTCTATTTTATTAAATATTTATAAACTATTTTATTTACTTACTACTGTATGCAGAATTAACCTCAACAGGTTTAATGAAGCTACAGGTTATCTACCAAATAAAAAATGTTTTGAGTTCAGCAGCATTTATTTTTTCAAATCCTCCTTCTGTAGCAAATCAAACATAATGAAGAAAGCCTTCTACAAGAGGCAGTACTACAGCAAAATACTGCGTCATCCCAGCAAAACAGTCCACGGTACCCTGCATGTAAACATTAGAAGAATTTCTTAGATTTGCACGTTGAACATTAATTTATTTATTTTAATTTACTCTCTTTTGCTTTTAATTCTGGGTAAACTGTCCAAAACATTTCTGACTTCCTGTTTGAAAAGATTTTTCTGCCGATGTATTGTTGTACAAATCCATTTCAAAGACTTTCCTCATAATTATTCATATTTTTTATTCTCAGTTATCCAATGGGAAGATGCAGCGTATTAATTGAATGAGGGATGCAACAGTACGTGCAGCTCTTGGTTTGGTATGTGCCGTGGTTTTTGACAATGGTTTTCGATTCTTTGTTTGGACCACATGAACAGATGAATAATGGCCGCTCATAGAATTCACTTTATTTCGCTAAATCAAACTTCAAGACACATCTACAAAAAAATTTCCAAAATCCTAAAAGAAACAAGGTTTAAAAAGTGGAATTTAGAGGAGTGACCGTTTCCGAACAGCAGTTTCCACTTTGTAAACGTAATTTTTTTAAGACACCTGGACGCTAACCTTTATTACGATACGTTATTGGTAATCTATAGATATTGTTTTGCTTTATTTAAAACCGATTCAAAGCGTTTTTGGTGTGATGATTAAATTTCCAGTGCCTTTTACCATCGTCTCTCACTTGGACAGAGGAGCACCAGGACCCACAACTTAACAAGCAGATAGGAGAGCAGAACTGTTGGCGAGTTTACTGTGGTCACGTGACGCCCAGCATTGACATTTCAAATGTCAATAATGTAGTACGCATGTCTCGGATTGTGTTTTTCATATCTTGGATTTTTTTTTTGTAAACTGAAGCTAATTTTCAAGACCTTTCGTATCTTGGATTTCTCGTAACCTGAAGCATTCGTATCTCGATGTACCACTGTACAGTGAACAAGCTTTAATAGTTTTTTTTTTTTTGCTCAAGTTTTGACTTGAGGCGGGGGTCTGTAACCATGTCAGTTCCATCTCTATCAGGATGTCACGTGTGTGTTCAGCGGTAGCCTTCAGTCCAGCTCAAAAAGAGCTTCTCATTAGCCCAATGACAGCAGGCTCTGTCACACAATCCATATTTCTTTACAGTCTATGGATAAAACATTGCTGGCACACAATAGAAGTTTTTGTTTACCGTTGTTTTTGTCGTATTAGTCAGCAAAGAAGTTGACTATGTCGCTGATAATTTCCCACTGGCTGAGAGAAAGACGAGAAGTCCCACCCTCCTCTAACTTTTACATACATTATAGGTTTTGCTTCTTCTGTTTCATTTATTTAATATTACTCTTGGACTTGGGTGCAGCCAGACCTCAAGGTTTTGATATTACATTGTCAGGATTTTCTATTTCTCTTTCAGTCTGGCACAAATCTCCAATGAGGGCGGGGCTAACAGTACGATTGGCTAATGCAATTTTGATTGGCAGCTCAAACAGGATGTACAAGTCTTTCCAGATTTTAAAAGTTTATTTGAGTTTTAACTGACATTGCGTTCATTTTACTGTCACAAAATTAATAGCCTGATGGAAATTTTTTCAGGCATGAAATAGATGGAGTTCATTCCCATTTAGCAAGCTATGGCATTAGGATCATGGTTGCCAGGGTAGCGGTTTTCCCGCACAATTGGGCTATTTTAGAAAAGGAGTTGCGGGAAAAAATACGGAGTTGCGGGTTGCGGTTTTTTGGGCTACATTTATAATGTACCGCGGCCGCAAAAAAATAAAAAATAAATAATAATAATAAATAATAATTGTGGACAAAGATAAAAGGGAACCTTTTATTAGTGGGTGTTGATCCCCGGGAATGAATACTTGGCAACAAAAGCTGCTTCTTGCGAGACGCAAATAGGCGCGCGCGCCACATGTGCTTTTGATATCACCAATCAAGCATCATCATCATCATCATCACGTCACTCCATGAGAGTCGGTTCGGTTGTCTGTGGATGAACAAGTACAAGTAGGTACTTCTGACTAGGGTCAAAAAAAATTCAGAGAGCACATGTTCTTATTTGACCTTTATTGTATGAGATTGTGTATTAAAAAAAACACAATGTGTGATATTAAGAATTTGGGTTAGACAAAAGGCCAATACTTTAAACTTAAACTTGTATAAATTTATTTTAAGGCCCTTTGTGGGAATCCAGCCGTTGTCTAATCTGATTGGACACTGAAAATTGGGCTAGTTTTCATTCCATTTGGGCGGATTTTGAGTTGTCATTGGGCTGGAAATATTTCTGGGACCTGGCAACCCTGATTAGGATAGCTGTAACTTTCATTCATACAGACACAACCAAGGCTGCAATGAGGCCTAAACTTCACTCTTTTGTACGCCACATTAGCTAAAGTAAATGCACACCTGCCCGGTAAGAATCTAAATAACAATACAAGACTTTTATTGAAAATGTACTCAATTATTGCTGTATACAATAAGAGCAAGAAACTATTTTGACCTTGAATTTTGTGAGTTGTAGAAAGACATTTTTTGTAAACATAATAGTGAGTGAGTTCCAGAGATTGTGAGTCCCTAAGAATTTAAAAGGAGTCCATTACACAATCATCACAGCGAGTAACACTCACACACATAGACAGAGAGTGAGGGGAAGGGAGACAGAGAGAATTAGACACTGCTGAAGTCTGGCTGGATGTGAGTTCATCATACGTCAAACAAATACACGAGAATCTAACGCAGACTAACAAGAGGGAGCACATGTTCATAACTTACGTGTCTGTAAATTCCCCAGGTAACTTTAACCCCTGGAGGTCACGTGCACGCCCTCGACACTCACCTAGGAACCGAACCCACGTGTCTCTGTAGATGTCCACCGGCGCGCTGTCGCTCGAGGGATCCATAACGGAGGAGTTGGTGTAGAAAGACGAGCTGATTTTAGAGTTTCAATCTTTACTGTGGCTGCGAGTAGCCATCTTGAAGTGAAGGGACCGTCAACAAATCACATGCAACTAAGCAAGGCTTAGGGCTTCGTGATGAAACTTCAGCCTTAAAATGTTTCTGCTCTTAAAAAAGACAAGCTTTATGCACCACAATAGAGAGTATGTTATTGTCACAGTTCACACAAATCAAATCAACTTTGCATGCACAACGCTATTGCAAAATAAAAACGGCTATTTGATTTGCAGTAGTGTTTGTGAAAGCCATTTTGATTTGTAAGAGCGTTGCGCATGCAAAGTTGATTTGTGTTGCGTTTTTGATTTTAAGTAATGTCACTAACGGGCCACCGATTCTCAAGGAACATGTATTGCAAATAAAGAAATTACGACACTGGGGGGTGCTAGTGAGCTTGTTTCCATGCTAGAGCTTTTAGCGGAAGAACACTTTACAGTTAAGGAAAGGTTTACAGTTAAAGTGTTAAACTGTAACACTTTACAGTTAAACACTTTACAGTTAAAATGCCTTTTCCTCTCTGAAGCAGAGAGGAAAAGGCATTTTAAAATGCTGTCATCCCTGTGTGTACCTCACTTCATTACCATAACCTCCCATAGTGCCCATCCAAACAAGCCACTAGAACAAGGCGTGGATGGCTTGACTATGTGATGGAGAGAAGCGGCCCACTTGATCACAGTCCAGTACAAACATTTATTTTCACATGAATGATAAAATATCTTGGCCGCAGGTCCAGGTTTCGCATCAATGTTTACTTACACTTCCTGTTTTTTCCCACCGCAACCTCTCTGTGATGAGTTATTGTATTGGTGGCTTGAAAAACTCAATTCTGCAATATTTCCAATTTATTTTGACAATCCAGTAAAGTCCATGATCATTCATTCATTCATTCATTCATTCATTCATTCATTCATTCATTCATTCATTCATTCTATTCGAGGGGAGAGCTAAAAGATGCATTCTTCTTTTAAAAGCGTTATCCTGTAAATGAGCTCACATTTTAAAAAAAATTGTGTTTTATTAGTGTTTTTGATTTGCAATAGCATTGTGCACACAAAGTTTATTTGTGGTGTGTTGTGCATTAATGGGCCATCGTAGTTTCGCCAACTGAAGTTACATCAAGCAGCATTATTTTTGTGGGGAAACCGAAATCTGCTCCCATCAAACGGGGGAAAAATATGATAGGGGAAACAAATCACATTAGCGTTTCGTATGTCTAGTTTTACCACAATCCCTAACACAGCTCTGACGTAACCATTGCGGAAGCATGAGAATTTTAGTTTTAACATTGTTTATACCAGCTAACATCACTCACCAAGGATACTACTAATACTAATACTAATAACAACAATAAAAATAATAATTATAACTATAATTATAATTAAAATAATTATATTTGCATGCTTTCTTAAAGCCTTTAAAATAAAAATCTTTTGCATAAAAATCACAAATTGTGAATGTTATACATTGTTATGATTCAGTGAAGCTGTTTCAATGACTGCTATTTTCAATTTGTTGTTTTGGGGCTTTTTAATCATTATAACCCTCTCTGTCCCGTTTGCCGACGCATGGGCGAGCTCATATTTGATTTGTGGTAGATTTGACTGAAAGCCAGATGGACCAATAAATGTTCGCCTGGTAAGGAAGGCAGCCAATCGGATGGAAGCTTTGAGCGTCAAAGAGACACCGAGGGGAAAGCATTTAAAAAACGTCTCCAGAAAATCCAAAGATAAATGAAAATAAAGGGAGATATAATTAGGATTAAATAATGATTTCATTGGTTTTATTTGCCGCTTTCAGCATTGTTTTGTGTGACGATGGCCATGAAATGGAGGAGTTTTTGAAGAGGGAGTTCACACTGACCAAGCCTTACCAGGGTAAGGAAAAGGCACGTTCTCTTTCATCCATCTCTGATAATCGTAATAATAACGCGTCATGTTTATATTGTAGGGTTTTTTTTTTTATGAAAACGCCGCGGTGTGTTTGTGTTACTGTAATGGCCAGGGCGTTCGGTATGCTACAAAATTGCTTGTATCCAGAATAAGCAAAATGCTCCCTTACTGGAGCAACAAAAAAAATAATGTTTAAACGCATTTAAAACCAAATGTTGCATTTTTAACTTAACGCTTGATTATTCTCTGCGCATTAGATATTAGAGTTATGTCACTTTTCTTGTTTCCTAATTTTCTTAACATATTTATACTATAACATACTTATTTTATATTTTTGATGTGTACTGTATAAGTAAACATTATCAGCTAAGTCAATGTACACCAGAGCTTTCCTTGATTTTGTGTACACGACAGTCAACATCAGAACAGTTCAGAATTTACAGCAGATTGTACAGTGTGACATCGAGACCATACCTTCCTAGATGTCCTTGTAGAAGAGATCATATGTACAGTTGTATGTAGTATAACAAGTAAGTTCTGTCAATGCAAATAAAAAACTTTATTTTTATTTTTAATTATAGCATCAACTCTACTATACCAAAGCATTAACATTAATTAACATAAAAATACGATTAACATACATAGTTTGAATCTAAGAGCATGTCTGGGTTTAGGAGTTTGCATGGATGTCGAGCTTGACCTCAGGCGACGAAGTAGGAGGGAGCATGGGTAAGGGGGAATTGTGCTGAGAACGAATGGTTTTGTCAGTATTCAAGTCTTGGAATTTCTGTTGGAGAAGCAGTTAAAATGTAATGAAATATTACAATTATGCTATCGATATTGTCCTAATCAATACTCACAGGCTGTTCAGGTAGCTGTCAGCTAAGCGATTAATCCGTTTTGAAATCAATACAAAAGCAAATGCTTTATGTTGTCTCTATAATACCACTCTTGTGATATTTGTGTGTCCAGATGTAGGCGTCTCAGGCTCGTCTCATTGGGAGCTAATGGGAGACGCTCTGGTATCATCTGACTTTGTCCGACTAACTCCAGACCAGCAGAGCCGCCAAGGAGCCATCTGGAGTCGCATAGTGAGCTTTCATCCTCTTTATATGGGGAGCAAGAAACACTCAGCATATATAAGGTGCATCGAGACCAGTGAAGTGTCTGGAAAGTAGCATTTACGTGGAATTACACGTGTGGAGTCAGAAATGGAAATAAACAAATGGGGGTAGACTGAAACTGATTGGGAAAGCAATCATGACACTGCCATGTGTTTGTCTGGGGATTAACAAATTCACACACCAATGGCAAGCAGAAATTCTCTTCTCTAAATACCTTTCTGTTTACATTAAGGTCCATGCTTTTTCTTTTAAACTAAATATTTATATTTTCCCTTAACAGGAATCTCATTATTTCTAGTTACAATTGCAAAATAGTTCCTGCTTGAGAAGAACCAAACAACCACAAAGCTCCTTATTCAAGCAGAGCACACAAAGGAACTCTGAAGAGTAGTTAATATAATGGAAATGCATGGGATCTGTATTAAACATTGCAGTCCTGAGCCAAAATATCTGGTTCTATATGGTGGAAAAGCACCTTGTGTTTTCTATTTAAAGAGGTCATGAACTGAGAAAGCAAAAAGTGCTGGATTTTTAGATACAAGAGCTGATGGAACAATAAAAATACATAGAAAGTTTCTGGACCGTTGACTGTATGTAACATGGTCGTCAGTTAAAGTGGGCGTCGCCAGCCATCGACTTTCACAAAGTCTTCCCAGTAATCGAAAATGGATAAAAGAACCACAGAGGCTTAGAAATGACCTACACTACGGTCTAAAACCACACACAAAAAAGAACTGTAAAATCTAAATACAAGAAACACAAGGAGTAGCCGAGTTCTTCAGATGAAATGTTCTAGAATGAACGGCGCTAGAGGATGACACGGGCTGAAAGAACTGTCAATCATCTGTGCCTCAAGAAACCACACCCTTAAATCGTACACAACTTTAAGGCTAAATAAATGTTGAACCAAGAAATGAAAAAATGAAGGTAACATCTAGAGATTTAAAGAGGAATTTTTTTCTAGCTCCAAAGCTGGCAATTTTAACAGGGGAGTGAATGAGAACCTGCTTTGTTTTGGAGCCTAGCGGCAGGTAGAGGGATTGCAGTTAAAGTCACTTCCTATTAGGCTTCAAGAGGAAAAGCAGGTTGCCACTCACCCAGGACTCAAAATTTCACAAATATAAAAAAAATGTATTAGAGCTAGCTGGAAAGTGACCTGAGTTACAGACAGTGTTGGGCAAGTTGCTTCAGAAATGTAATTAAATTGCTGATTACTCTCTTTAAAAGTAATCAATTCACTCTTTTGATTACTTTGTCATCTTGTGGATGAGGGCACTAGGAGCTTTCATTGGCTGACTTCTTGAACTTTTTCTGATGCCACAGAAATCTGTTGCCTTTTGGCCAAACAGCTGTTTTCTGTTTGTTTCTCATGGCTTAGCAAATGTGTAATTTAATTTGAACAATCATTTGTATAGATCCCACGAAGAGTGTGTAAGAAGTGTATAGGAAATAATTCACTTTATTTTGGTAATTCAAACGTCAATACACGTCAAAATTAAATAATCAATAAAAGAACAAATATAATGAAAATTTAGGAAATACTGCATCTCTCTCACACACACACACACGCACACGCACGCACGCACACACACACACACACACACTGTCTCAGTCGCATCAGAGTCGTGTGAAGATTTATTGCATCTGATAGAGCAGTGCTTGCACACGGTGACATTTGTGCATAACCAGTTTTATGCAGATACTATTTTTTTATATGGTCATATGTAAACATTTAAGCTCACTTCTTCTCTCTCTTTCTCTTTGTGAAGCCCTGTGATCTGACTGACTGGGAGCTGCAGGTTCACTTCCGGATTCACGGTCAGGGAAAGAAGAACCTGAATGGGGATGGACTAGCCCTCTGGTACACACAGGAACGCATGAAGAACGGTACCCCTCCCCCCTTTCAATTCGATCTACAAAATCAAACACCCCCTACACCAAAGTTCCGTTCCTCATTTTCTTCCCCAAACTCAACAGGCCTTTGATTACTTGGTAGAGAACATTAACAAGCCTTCCTTACAGTGTAACGTTATGTTCCTCTAGTTCATCTTGTGCCTCCAAAACAACCACATACAAGTCCTTCTGTAAAAGTTTTACATATTTCGATAAAGTTCATGATTTTCTGTAATGTACTGATAACATTAGACTTTCGCATTCATTTACACACAACTGAAGTAGGTCAAGCCTTTTATTGTTTTAATATTGAAGATTTTGGCATACAGCTCATGAAAACCCTTAAAAATAAAAAACAATTTAATCTGACCAAAAATCGAAAGTGTTTTTAATACAAAAAGTCACCATCAAATATTTCTGTTCAGTTCTGCACTCAATACTGGGTCGGGATCCTTTTGCAGAAATGACTGCTTGAATGGGGCGTGGCACGGAGGCTATCAGCCCGTGGCACTGCTGAGGTGTTCTGGAGGCCCAGGAGGCTTCGATAGAGGCCGTAAGCTCCTCCAGAGTGTTGGGTCTTGTGTTTCTCAACTTTCTCTTCACAATATCCCAAAGACTCTCTATGGGGTTCAGCTCAGGAGAGTTGAGCACCAGTAATACCATGGTCAGGAAACCATTTACCAGTGGTTTTGATACTGTGAGCAGGTGCCAGGTCGTGCTGAAGAATGAAATCTTCATCTCCATAAAGCTTTTTAGCAGATGGAAGCATGAAGTGCACCAAAATCTCCGGATAGCTCGCTGCATTGACCCCGCCCTTGATAAAACACAGTGGAGCAGCTGACATGGCACCCCAGACCATCACTGATGGTGGGTACTTGACACCGGACTTTTCCCTCTCCCCAGTCTTCCTCCAGACTCTGGCACCTTGATTTCTGAATGACATGCAACAGTCCAGTGCTGCTTCTCTGTAGCCCAGATGACGTGCTTCTGCCGCTGTTTCTGGTTCAGATGTGGCTTGAGCTGGGGAATGCAGCACCTGTAGCCCATTTTCCGCACTGTACACGGTGGCTCTGGATGTTTCTACTCATCCACTGCTTCCGCAGGTTCCCCAATGTCTGGAATCACTCCTTCTCCACAATCTTCCCCAGGGTCCGGTCACCTCTTCTCATTGTGCAGTGTTTTCAGCCTCACTTTTTCCTTCCCACTGACTTCCCACTGAGGCGCCTTGATACAGCACTCTGGGAACAGCCGATTTGTTCAGAAATTTCAGTCTGTGTCTTACCCTCCTGCTTGAGGGTGTCAGTGATGTTCTTCTGGACAGCAGTCTTACCCATGATTGCAGTGGTTTTGAGTTATGAACCAGACTGGGAGTTTTAAAAAGCCTCAGGAATCTTTTGAAGGTGTTTAGAGTTAATTACTTCTTTCAGATGATTTGGTTAATCGCTCGTTTAGAGAACATTTTCATGATATGCTAATTTTCGTGAGCTGTATACCAAAATCATCAATATTAAAACAATAAAAGGCTTGAACTACTTCCGTTGTGTGTAAATGAATCCGAAAGTCTAATGTTTTATCAGTACATTACAGAAAATAATGAACTTTATCACAATATGCTAATTTTTTTAGAAGGACCTGTAAGTTAAATGATATGTGAAAGCTACCTGCGGTTATCCAAAATTAATAAACAGCTGTCAGCCAATCAGAATCCAGTATTCAGACAGACAATGGTGTAATATATATTGTTCTTTGGTGTCTGCAGGGCCGGTATTTGGAAACATGGATTTCTTTTCAGGTCTCGGTGTGTTTGTGGACACCTACCCAAATGAGGAGAAACTGCTAGAGGTGTGTCTTTAAAAATCCTTGTGGAAGTATCTAAACTGGCTTTTTCTGAATTAACCTGGCTTTGACTTTGGCTCCACAAAAATGCTCCCATCCATCCATGTTTTTGCACCGGTTTATTGCCGGCTCACAGGTTTCTGCTGGTTCTTATTGAAGCTCAATATCACTGGTCTTGAATCAGTGACCATATACCTGAGAGGCACACTACGGGCTGCTCCAAAATGACAAAAGCATCAGAACTATGATGTTTTATGTACGTCCTATAAAACCCTGGCAGACATGACATAAAGGAATGAGATGTTGAGCGTCCAAGCCAACACACACGAAACTTTCTGACTAGACAGGGGAGCGACAGCACACGCCAATCAAGCACCAGACCGTAGGAGCAGACGGGCGGCTCCTAGCTCACAGAGCACGTTCCCCAGGATGTGCAGAGTTTCACAAAGCACTCTCAGTTGCTCCTAAACTCTTAGGAGAGTTATTATCCAGCTCCAATTATCCTGGAGTTTTCTATGAGGATAATTGATAGCTCCACCTTAAACTGAATTAGAAAATGATCAAAAGAAAAGGCTACCGCGAACTTGCCACAACTCAGAGGAGACAAAGGACCCATGGATAGTGCCACCTAGTGAAGGTTTTGGGTGTTGACATATGTCAACAAGTTAGATCCCTCTGGTACACGCCCACAAAATTCCTGTGCTACGCGTGGAGAAGACCCTCGCTAAGCGTGTAGGGAGTCTCACAAGCCTAGTAAGCGAGCTGGATAGACAGGATCACTGCTACATTTTCAAGATGGTTGATGTGCCAGCGTTTGGTCCAGGACCAGACACCTGCTGGTAAGGTGTCACGGCAACCCATCTTGTCATGGAGGTTTCTGTGGTCACAATCCTCCAGATGGCGGACACTCCAAGGAGCACACCTCCACAAAAGGAGGACACAGACCTCAAGACCCTTAGGATGAGGCTGTCAGTGACCGCGCATTGTGGCTCTCCGCGGCACCCTATTTTGGCACTCGAGTGTAAAGCCGTCGCTGAAGTGGTCTCATATTCAGCCGCCAGAGTATAATCACTGAGGCTGCGACTGTTTCATACTCAAGGAGCTTCTAAAGAGCGACCAGCGAGGACCAAAATCCCGCCTGATGTTCTGAGTCCAGCTCCATCCAGAGAAAAACAGATAACTCATTTTCTCGTTTGACCTTCAACCTAGAAGGGATTAAAGATTTACCAATGACTTCTAATGGTCATTAAATTTAAACAGGAAACACAAAAAAAACATCTTTGATGAATTGTCATAGAGAAATGGAGGTGAGTTTATATTAATAATAGGAACAACTACATTTTTTGTGACTACTGACAGCTCCATAGCAACCAAACAGTTTACCCTAGCAACCAAATTTCCTGAATTCTATCTCAGCTTTTGCAAATGATAACGAAAAGGGGCTTGATTTGGCATGTCATTATCTCAGCTCGTAGGAAAATCTTTTGAGACATTTATATGGAGAATGTTTATATTACTCATATTGACATGGGGAACTGTATATGTAGTCTCTGACTCCTCCATAGCAACCAAAAATTCTACCTTGACAACCATTCCATTTTTACTTTTTCAAGCGAACATCAAAGTTTCTGTGCAAACTTTAGCCTTCTAGTTTTATTTGAACCACCATGCACCATCCAACTTCTATAGCTGGAGATGCCATATGTGGTGTGATGGATATATAAAAAGAGACTAAGTATCTGAAGCCACAGATCGTCGACTGTGACCGGCTCATCAATGGGGTTATTCCTCCATCATAAAAGTAGTTTCCGGCAGTTTCGCAGAGATGGTCACAAGCAGTTGCTAAGGATGTGGTGTAACGGTCCAGAAAACCGTTGTCAGAGTGAGTGATGATGTGCTAAATGTGTATTTGTTTGTGTTCTCAGGCTCAGAGGAAGAGATACACTCCACGGGCACAGGTAACTAACCAATGCTAATGAGCTCAGCTAGCTCATGTACAAGTAGATCTCCTTGTTTGTTCATCCAGCTCTCATGTCAGTAGGTTTCCTTTTCTACGATCTTTAAGTGCTTCTAGTAGATCTTTTCATAAGGTCTGACCTGATAACAGAAATATGAAGACCAGTTTTTACTGCTCAAAGCTGGTTTTGCCTCAAGCACGCTATTATTGTGCAAGCCCTCAAAACGGCAAGGCCATGCAAGACGTTCCAGGAGAAGCAGATTGTCAATGTTTTCATGTTTCATGAAAATGACAAAGTATCTGTTGAGTTTCTTTGTAACCACTCCAACCCATAATGCTACTCTAGAGTTCGTTGGATTCGTATCGAGACTACCTCCTTGAGCAGATCTCAGATTTGGCTTTTTTTTTTTCTTTTTTTTTTAGAAGTATGAATGCTCATTACAGTGTAGGCTCCTGCATAAAGGAAGCCAGATCACGCTAGGGCTGGGCGATATGGACCAAAAGTCATATCCCGATATATTTAGGCTGAATATCGATATACGATATATATCCCGATATTTTTATCAAAAAGTGAGAGCAATTGTTTAGTCACAGTCAAACCCAAATATGACATTTCACAAGTAGTTTTATTTAAACTGGCCGGATGAAACAATACTCAGCTGTTCCCTTGTTTTTGGGAATAAAATATAAATATATTTGAATACGCAAATAAAATATAAAAATCTAAAGTTTGTATAATGCTGTACATTCATAAATTATTAAAATATTCAATGCTGTAAGCAACTTAGGCGATTGCATTCTTTTAAACTTTTTAAACAATATTTATAGTTTAACAATGTGTTACAAGTACATTTGACATCTACGCGGCATATAAGCAAAATAAAAATTAAAACTTTTTCCCGAGTAAACATTTTATGTGAACTCTCATTGGCTTAGTCTGTGTAATCACGTGATTGAATGCGCGTTCACGCAAGAGGAGAGTCGGAATCTGCCGGGGAGTCGAAATGTGGCACAACAACGGTACACCGCGGGAAAATGAAGCTTGAAGGGAGCTTTGTGTCGGGGCTGGAGCTTTTGCGGGTTGCGGTTGGCTTGCAGCTGGGGCCTCGGCAGCGCGCAGTTTCACACACTCTTCATACTGCAGTTTGTGCCACTGTTTTAGATGGTGAAAAAGATTTGTAGTGCTTCCACCCCTGGCTGTAACTTCTTTATAGCACTCCCTACAAATGACATTGTTTTGTTTCTCATCAGAAACTTTGAATCCGAACCATCTCCATATTACTGAGCCGCTACTTTTTTGTTTACCAACTAATTTCTCCGCATGCTCAGCAGATGTTGTTGCTTCCTTCATGTTTGTTGAAGAGTGCCGGCGGATTGTCTGCTCCAGAGTCCAGCCCCTCCCCTCTCTGTGCCTGAAAGAGGAGGGGCGTGGCCAGGGGCGCGCGAAGTAGTGCTGAGAGCTCCGGGTTAAAGCAGTTTGCTGGAGCAAGGCTCACAGCGCAGTTTGAACTACGCAGCCTATATCGATATATGCGATATGGTCAAATTTCATTTCTAGTTTAAAAATATATTGATATATTTTTTAATATCGATATATCGCCCAGCCCTAGATCACGCCGGACTCTACTCGTCATCTTCTGATCTTATCTCTCTGTCTCCTATTATACGTAACGTTTACGAGAATATCCCGCTACATTTCACAGTTACTGAAAGCGTTGCTCCAGTAAACCCCAAGTGTTTGTCCTTCCAGTCTCCTAGTGTAAGAACTCTATTAGCACTTTAATCACCCTGTTTGTTTTTCTAGCGTATCTTCCCATACGTGCTAGCAATGGTTGGTAATGGCAGCATTAGCTACGATCATGATCGTGATGGACGGCCGATGGAGCTCGGGGGCTGCAACTCTATGGTTAGAAACCAGAAACAGGAAACCTTCCTGTTCATCAGATACGTGCGCAGACGATTGACGGTAACATTCCCTTTCTCACATATCAACAAGTGTAAGGTTTATTGTATTTTTGGTTTATTATGCAATCATGAGCCCTTGCATTCTGTTCCTTTATAAATCAATGTTTGTCTGGATGATACATTTCAGGTAAATAAATCATAGACGAGACGAACACTGTGATGATCAGAATTAGGCATGTGCATAAATTATCATGTTTATTTCGATTATTAGAACGCAATATTTGTTTGGTGACATCAGTGACCTCCACACACAGCTGAATCCAATCATGAGAAAGTATTTAAAGGAGGTCAAGTTTAAGAGTTTGTGCATCTTCTGCCAGAATCCAGAAGCTAGAGAAAGTGTTTAGAGGTTTTTTTCTGCAAAAGAAGAATGCACAAAATATTGAGTTACTTTTCTTTTGTTTTGCACATGCCTAGTTTTGTTTAAACGTGTAATATTTCTGTGTTTGTCTCCTGTGGGAAATATTTACCTTCAATTTCTTACCCAGACAACTTATAAAGGAAAACATCAAACATTTACAGAGGTGTCTACACTTTTGCATAACATCAAAGTTAAAGCTTATTTGCCCCAAATTTTCCCTAAAAATACTTTACTGCATGTGCTCTTCACAGCACTGAAGGATCTTTAGTGATATATTATTATAGAATCGAATTATATTAAAGTATTAGTTGAGCTAACAAAGATTAGCTCGTGTCGAGGGGTTGGAATCACGTTGAGATGTGTTAACACAAGTGTTCTTCAGAGTCGATGGGCGTGGCCCAAACTAAACGTGTGTTGTGCCGCTGCCGCCGCGGCTGTGCAGGTGATGGTGGATGTGGATGGGCAGCAGGAGTGGAAGGACTGTCTGGATGTTCCTGGTGTTCATTTGCCTCGAGGGTTTTACTTCGGAGCCTCCGCCATCACTGGAGACCTGTCAGGTGACACACTTTGGGTACTTTCTCCCCTAGTTCTTTTGCGCCTATTCTCCGAGTGGTTTAAACCCTTAAAACCACACTCCCTGGATCAGTATCTCTCTGGTATGTGAAAGCAGATCCTCTTTTCGTCCGGGTATTCTGGTTCACCCCACAGAAGCATGAGTGAATACTGTAAACTCCCCTGTAAACAGGCAGAGTCTGTGTGAGTTGCCCTGTGATGACCTGGCGACCCGTGCAGGGTGTACAAATCGAATCCTTTGAAATATTGTGTCTAAAACCCTGTTAGTTGTGTACGGCTTTCACTGCAATGTAAACAGTCAAAGCTACAGCGTCGAGTAATATTTAATTCTAAGTAATTCGTTGAGACCACAAAGTAATTTGTAGTTACCAAGCAGTTTGTCACAGAATTGAGCTTGGTTATACATTACCTTCACGTTAATGGTTCGTCAGATTAGACGTCTTCGATCCTTTAGCGCACGTCACAGTCAAGCCATTAAGAAAGTCAATTCTATTTATATTTTTGTTATTATGGCCATCGGTATGCTAATTACTTACTTTTGAAACCAGGTTGCAGCCGCCCGCTGGTGCTTTGTCTTCTACAAGTCTTCGGTGCTTCTGGTATTATTGATACAATGACACTCCCTGCCTGAAGATGGCATTAAACGGTACAACAGATCTCAGATCCACTGGGAAAGAAGAGGTCATCAAGGGAGAAGAAGTCAAATATCGCGTAGAAAGAATCCTGGAGCGGTTTATTCTGTTGGTGGCTGATCACAGGGAGATGTTTGACAAATGCCAGAAAGATTACAAAATTGTGGGGAAAGTTTTTTGTGGATTTGTGGCGCAGTTTCTTCCCTGTTTCCTGTAGTTGCTATAGAAATATGAGATGAGCGCCACCGAGTGGCTCTAACGGCCAGGTCGTTCATTGGCCATTCCCTTTGCAAAGAAACGGATCCGCTATGGCAGTGCGAAACTCTTCTTCGCTGGCACCAGTGGTTTGGTTTGATGTGTGATGCCCATGGTTTTCCATCAAGGTTTGTTGTTGCACGAATATTTGGATGAGTGTGTAGAGGCCTTAAGAGCGCTCTCTTCTGCTGCTGTCTGCAAGAAGTCCGACAGCTCAACTACATAACAAATGTTCAACGAGTAATTTATGTCAAAACAAAATATTAAAAAGCTTTATTTGGTAAATTGATTTTGTTTGCTAAATGGTTGGCTATTAATGAAATGTATTTTTAATCTTTGATTATTGATTTCTTGTTTAATAATCTATATGATACACACTAGTTTTAAGTATAAAAAGCGGTGGAAGTAACCGAGGAATTTGTGAAAGTGAAAGTGACGTATTTGTGATAATTATATTATATTATTTTATATTATTTTACTATATGACACTCTATTCTTCTTCTGTTGTTTTTTTCTCAGTTTGCTTTATGGTGGATCAATAGTTTGGATCCGGAATTGAATGAATGAAACGTTTTTGTATTATTAATATTTTTCTTTACGTGATCAATTTGTAAGATCACTATAAGCACTGTTGGGACGTAAGTGTACTTAAAATGTGCACTTGGAAGGATGCACACTTCTGGATTGGGAAACAGCCTCGCTGTCTGGGGCCCTTTGTGCTTCATGCATGAGATTTTTCTTTTCCAGGAGATGGCGCTAATCATGCATTGGTTGTCTGTGTTTTTAGTTTTCTTAATTAATTTGTGTTAGCTAGTACTTAGTGTCTGTCAGAAGGGGGGGGGGGGGGGGTAGAGTACCCAAAATCTTGGGCTGAAGTAAAGCAGCCTTTCAGTTCTGTGACGGGCACATTAACTTCATCGTCAGAAACGTCTTCATTTCTAACAGAATTTCAAACACACACTTTTCAAACTGTTACCTGCATCTGCATTAACAAGCTGACAGAGAAGAAAAGAGAGAGTGTTTTGTGCAGAGAACTCCTACTTTTAAAAACATTTATTTACTGTATTCTTTCTTATATTTAACGTACATGCATTCATTAGAGTGATTTAAAGTTTTCATTTTGTACATGTTCTTTTAAATAAAACCTTTAGAAACGCGAATCTGTGTATAACGTCACAGTATGTTGTCTGTAACGTTCTCAAGATATTTGTCACATACGAGGCAAAACATTCGAACAGTGTGTGAAATAAGGTCACAGTGCCTATACTTACCAAACTACCGCTGTGTCCAAATCCAGAAGTGCGCATCCTCCCGAGTGCGTATATAGGCCACTTACGTCACCGAGGCCGTCTCATTTCACCAGAAAGTGCACACTTGAAATGCGTTCTGTTTCTCCTGAATTCAGAGGATGCATCGCGACCATCCTTCGTGGCCAGATATCCCACAATGCTTTGCAACACATTTTTTATTATTATAAAGGACGGTATATTCAAGCTTTAAATGCTGGTAGTGATTGTAAAACATATTTATTTTAAATACACAAGCAGCCAACTAAACGTAAAGTATTGGTGGATATCATTATGTTTTAAGAAGCAGACGAAGTGGTTTATAAAAGCTCGACTGTCATCCTGGTTTAAATTACACACAACATAAAATAGAAAAGAATCCCACAGCGAAATGCGACCAATGCAACCAAAATGAAAATACATGTTTTAATACGTTTTCAAAATAAAAAAGACAAAAAATAAATAAAAAGGAAATAGAATAATTAAAAAACACTAGAAAATGTATTAAGTAACGAAAGAACTCACAGTGATCTTACAAATGTAGCAGATACAAAACATAAATATAAAAGAATCACGTAAAGAAAAATATTAATAATACAAGAACGTTTCATTCATTGATTTAGGGATCCAAACTACTGATCCAGCTGGAGGCGCTAATGCACCATAAATCAAACTGACCAAAACAACAGAAGAAGAAGAAGAGGCTAGACCAGCTTGGAGACTGGGCAGGAAGGATGTGATCAACCAGTGTTTGACCAAATTTGGGCGTGTAATCCCCCTACCCCTGTGTGTGTTTGGTAGCTATAGTTTCCTCTCCAGAAAACTGAGTTACAGCAACATAAAAGTAACTAGCTACTTGAGCAAGTAATTCCCCTCGGCAACCAATGAAACTTGAAGCTAACTGTAAGCTACAGAAAACATTATTTTAGAAAATATTCGCCTTTCCTCTGTAACGAAACGCATACTATTACCCTTTTGAAAATAATAAAGTGTTTCTAGAAAAGTAATCTAATTACAATGAATAATCACCACGTAATGCTTTACTGCCCGACACTGAAAACTAGGCGGGGCCATGTGATTGACAGCTAGCCTGAACAGAGCCAACAGACTGATCACAACAGAAGGAAAAGCATGTCATGCAAAGAATGTTTCCACAAAACAAACATTTAGAAGATTTAAATAAGAATTTATCAGAATGAAAATAAAAATGTACATTTATTAGAGATTCCTGATCATTCTATGGATGAGAACAGACTCTAAGCTCCCCCTCCCCCTGTGTGTAGATAACCATGACCTGATCTCCATGAAGCTCTACCAGCTGACCATTTTGAGAAGCAAACAAGAGAACGAGGAAATGCAGGAGGTCCAGATCCCCAGCGTCGACAACATGGAGCTGCTGCAGCGTGAGTGTACCCCAAGCATCGCTGGCATGCAGACATTAACAAAAATAAAGGCCCCACTGTATCTTTTTACAACTTTTATTAGTGTCTACATGAACTTTTTCTACTTGACGTCAAAATCTAGCGTCATGGGGAAGGCACAGAAGTGTAGGACGTGAGGAGCGCTTCACAGTGAATATGGAGAGGCACACCACGCTCTCCAGGCCTTGGAGTCGTGTATCGTTGGACATGGGCTCAGCCCCTCAGCCGAGGTTCTTTGTAGATGGATCTCTGCAGATGTTTTTCTGAAGCTGTGTGCTCATTGTCCACTCCGACCTGTCTCTGTACATTTCTGCTTCCACTTTTACCTCCTGCAGCTCTTCAAACATGATGTTAGCATGGACCGTTGAGAAAACATGTTGCTGTAACATGAAACTGGATGTGTCTCCTGATGAAGGCCACTGTGGTCCTTCCTATGGGTAAACTGGGCTTGAGGAACATTGCGAGAGAACGTAAAGGAGGACCGTTATCTTCTCAAATATCTTCTCAACACATGCACGTCTTTCTCTAATGCACATGGAGATCGACTGGTTCCAGTTGAAGGAGACCACTGCGGTGTCTGGGTCATTCCATGGATTTCGCTCGGCTGAAAAGTCTCGACCTCTGTGTTGGTGTGGTCAGGTATTGTACCTTCGGAGCAGAAGACCTTTATAACTAACCAGAACTTGCCCCCTCCACACTGGAGAAGACTTCCTTGTCCAAGTGGATGGATTTAAACACATTGTGGTCTTAAACTCAGGTGACGGATCAGATTCAGGAAGGTGATCCATTGAGTCATAGAACTGATTCGCGCGAGGGGAGCTGCCATGCAGGGAGGAGGTCTGTTTTGGAGGTTTTCAGCTGAGCAAGACCCTCTGATGAGACAATGTCTTTTGGGCGAGTCAGAAATAAAGTTCCATGAGGTTCTGTGGAATCTGTTCTGGTACTTCGTCCTGCACCTTTTGTCAGAGGATTGTTAGCTCCACAAGGAACTGTGAACTTTTATTTATTTGCAGTAGACTTCCAGTGTGGAAGCAAACTTCTGACCGATTCAGAAAGGTGTGGGGTGGGAGCGATCTTTACATTCGTGTTTAAAAAACAAACTGATGAGAAACTGATGAGAAACATTGATTTCATTTTTAAAGTAGATTGAATCAAAAGTGAAACCGGAGTTGTTCCTGGTTTTATTCACACCGTTGAAAAGTCACACAAGTCAAATTGTAGCGTCAAGGCAGGAAATGAAACACCCGATTTACCTTCCCCTGAAAGTGGTCCGCTCTCCACAAACCAGCTCCTTCTCTCGTGATATCTAGAAACAACCGGAAGGAGGGAAGTCTGTCTAAAAGAAGATGCTCAGTTCTGGGATGTTGAAACCGCTTGTTACTATTGAATGTAAGAAAAAACTGTTTTAACATTTTATATGGGGACTGCTTCTGACGTGTACTACATAAAGAATATCTTGTTATTTCCCTCATCCGTAAGGAAACAGTCCTGAACGTGCTGTTGGCATTTTGTAGAACATAAATTTAAGGCAAACTAATCGGACGTAATAACAAGAGGAATGAGGAATCTAACACCAAAAAAAATACTCTGAAATTTTACATTAAACATGTATTTTTAGTACCTTTGTTATTTATATGTACTTTCCAGGCAACATATGTTCTCTTCCTCAGATGGCTTTGCGACACAATTACCACATAATTTAAAATATTGAAGTGTAACCTGTAGTTGGATCGTCATCGGTTAGAAACATTAGAATTTTAATCGTACAGGAAATTAATTACAAAAGTAAGAACATGGTACATGCGTAAAGTCATTTGATGCGTCTGATACGGGATCAGATTCTAGCTCTTGGAGGTCAAGCCGTTTCCTCCAAATGGCATCACAGTGTCTATCAATGTAGCTTTGATAAACAGTTGAAAGCTCGTAATTAATCTCGCTCATATCTCACATCTACTTCAGACAGTAACTTTGCATACACATCATGAATATGCAAATAAGTTACCAATAGGTGAGTGACAGGGGAGTAGATGCTGAATGAAAATAAAGAGACTCTCTATTAAAAATCACATTTCCCACACAATTAGACCATAAAACATATTCAAAATAAAAAAATGTCACCGAAGCTTTAGGCATGGTTTTTTTTTGAGGAGCAGTTTTTAATCCTCATTGTTTAATCCTCGTGTCCCACAGCTCTCATCAGCGAAGAGCCGGTCACCAACGTGAGCTTGTTCTTCACTATTCTCTTCACGATGCTCGGCTTGTTCCTGCTTCTGGTGATCTCACTCGTCCTGTATGAACACTGGAGCGAGAGAAGACGGAAACGCCTCTACTGATGCATTCCTAAAAGCTGTGCCGTCTGTTTGTCATGTGCATGGACTAATTTATTTATTGTACAGAACGTCTGATGCCTCTTACTTGAAGAAACTATTATTATTATTATTATTATTATTATTAATAAAGTTGATTTTTTTTTCCTATCGAGTGCATTGTAATGTTGAAAATTGAGCCTTACGCATGTAAAAGTGCTCTAATAATCATAAATAGCTTTTAAATATTCATATTTTGAATGACTCCAGGAATTCTTCATGGAGCAATCTGGAATTGAGGTTTATTATTTATCTTTAAATAACTAGCCTAACTGAAATAAAAATCTTTGAAACAGGAAGACGACCTTTTGGGATCAGGACGGTAATATGATCCAGACATTAAGGAGTAACTTTAAAAGCAATGGGTTTTATGAAACAATGCTATCGCCAGATGAAGAAAACACAGAATAAGAGCCAAAAGATGCTTTTTATTACAAAAATAAAATACAAATGACTATAGAAAGACTCACTAAATGACAGTAGAAACAACACACAACAGTGCTTCGATACACACACAATATTATCGTTTCATAAAGCTTCTCCAAATGCTTTACGACGGCCCCATGGCAAACATTATTGTTTACTCATTATTAAAACACATTCAGAAACATACAGTATATGAAACACAGACACGCAGTGCGAGATATGGAACCGCATTTATAAGGTTGGGAACAAAAGGAGAGAGTGGAAGAGTGGATGCGATGCTTTTCCTCTACGTAGCACACAGCATGTTTACCATCGGTTCGGTACAATCCGCAGGGTTGGGGCAGTGACCATCTTTATCTTCAAAACCTCTAGAGACGAGGAAATGTACCAGTCTGACATCACCAATTCAACGTAGCTTGCATTACAGATAATCTGGCACTAGGGGGCGATAGAGTATGCAGTGAGTGAAGCTCTGTTGTACCATGAAGTGGAAAAGCACCGGATAGAGACCGTTATCATTCATCTGAGCTGTAACGTGTAAACGGCAGGAGTTTTTGCATAGCCTGGTTTATTACGAGGAGTTCCGTCCAAGAATCTATTCTTTTGTTCGCTTCTTTAATTCGAAAGACAGTTGAGGGGGAAAAGGCACAGCATGTGTGAGCAAAACTGGAGAGAAACCACAAGAGACCACACTGACAGCCCTTCAGACAGGAAGTGATGCCTGCGGAGGATCACACGGAGCTCTGGGTTTCAGGGCAGCACTCTGCACCCCCACACTCATGATCCTCCTCATGCAGCGGGCACACGCTCACGCACACGCACACCTCGATGCCCGAGTCCCCGGTCACTCGTCGACGCCGTCCACCAGAATCTAGATCTTCCTCCGCAGGCTCTGACTGCACTTCTGAGGGAGCGCCAGGGTCCGTGGGTGCATGGGTCTCTGTGTATGGTGGAGGGGGAGTCGGAGGGTGAGCAATCACCTCCTCGTAGTCGGGCAGCTTACAATCCGTCCAGAACCCTGAAACACACAGTGGATGAGATGGCTTCCAGAGGAGCGCTACGATGCTTCTCTCCGTCTCTCACCCATGCTGGTGGGAGGAGTCCTGATTCCCGCCGATGCTCCCTGGTACGCCAGCAGGCTGATCTCTCTCTGTCTCTGTTGCTGCTGCAGTCTCTGTTTGACTCGTCTGTGTCTGAATGCACAGCAGCAGCTCATCAGCAGGATCAGGGTCCAGACCAGCCAGAACCCTGCGCACACGCACACACACTCAGGCCTGGTCCAAACGTGCTCGGTTCTTTTGAAAAAAGGGCTTGGTTTCAGCTTGGTTGCGCTGTTCATTTTTTTTTAAAACAACACCAAAACTTTGCAATACGGTAGTTACAGTGTAGTCGTTAAAAACAGTAGTTTTCCTGAATGTTGGAGGTGGCTTTTTTCATCATACTTTGTCTGCTTGGAGTCACTTCTTTGTTTACAAAGAGCACGTGTAATGGTGGATGAAGCCAGGGCTGTGTTGCTGTTTACAAGCAGCTGATCACAGAACAGAGGCGCCCGTGTTTTTGTAAACTCAATGCTGAACATTTAAAACTGATGGTGTGGTACGCTCTTTAGAATGTTTTGTGGGGGTTTTGAGTTCTCTTATGAAAGCAAACAAGAGCCCTGTTTTCAGAATACTCCTCACAGCTCTGTAATCATCTACATGTGCTCTACAGGAAACCCGGGGCTCACAGTGCCGTCAAAGTTTCATGCATTAAAGGCAGAACGCTTTGCCCGTCTCTGTGTTTTATCGTGCTTCTGTTTGCCCTAGACACATGTTCCCGCCTCTCTTATGGGCTTACATCGGTCTGTCTGGTCTGTTGCGTCTGCTTTCACCCGCGTCTTGTACCTATTTCTGGCTCTTTCTTTCTCCATCATCATGTGTCTCCTTTAGTGGCAATCAACATTAATCATTAAAGTTAATGTAATCATCATTAAAGTTACATTAATCATCAACATTAAAGTCCAGTACCCTAACACTATTTTTAATCCTAACTAAAAAAAACAATGATGTCACATTTGTTTTGGCCGGTTTCAGATCATAAGACACATCACATAAAACTGGTCCGGATTGTTGGTTCCAAAAACAAATCTAATGTTTCTAATGCACATTTCATTTAATTACACAAAGTTTCAGCAGCGCTTTGTTTTCTATTTCAAGAAAATATAACATTTCTGTTACTCTTGTTATTAGTTTTGCCAATTATTAAATCAAATGAAATGAATCTAGTCACTGTGTCATTTTAAATACTTTTATGCACATAGTGAGGCGCGTTTATACAGAAGAAGTAAAAATAATCAGGATGTTGTTTGTTAAAAAGCTCTTTGTGCTCACAAACTGACTAAAAGCTCAGCACCGAACGCTCTTCATTGCTTCTTCTCCTGTTTCTGTCCGTCTGTGAGTACAGCTCCTCATTTTGTTCACGAGCACCACCTACTGCTACCTTTCTCAGCTGAAGACATGTGACTAAAAAGAGCAAATCACAACAGTTTGATGCACTACATGAAAAAAAAACAGACTTGCTGTGTTTCTTGAAAACTGACACTGCATTTTTTTCTGGCTGGTGTGTAAGGTCACATTCGCGCTCTAGTATTTAAAATTAAAGATGCATAAATGTGTAAAGGCTTTTAATTACTGACAGGTTGAAGTAAATATGGCTGGCGTGCCGCATCCAAATCTTGCACATTTTTATGGCACAATTTATTTTTCTATAAATTATTTTGCGTTACAGTTTGATATTTGAGGGTAAATGTAAAAAGTAAAAATTGTGTCTCTTTTTATCCAGTGATCCTTTTCAAGTGTATCATTTGTACAAGGCACGTTTGTCGCTGGTGGAAACTAAAAGAGACTCAACATGATTCAGTCAGAGCAGAAGTTCAGACTTTTTTTTACTCTTTATGGTCACAATCAATAAATATTTCTAGGGGTTGAGACAGTAAATGTAATTACTGGATTAAGATCATTAATTGATTACCATTCCTCTAATCACTTCCATAACATTGTTTAGTAGCCTGACCAGAAATCATGTGATTGATTGACAAAGGAATGCAACAGAGAAAAGATTCCCAGAAAAGTTATCAGAAGTGTGGGATCATTTCAAGTTAAAGGAACACAGAATTACGGTTTGATGCGTACATAGTGACACCAAGGAGCAGCCTGAAGAAAAATCTACACAAGGATTAGTTGGGTATAGTACGAAAAAAATGCCTTCCGATGCTGAAAGTTCTAGTCAAAAGAAAAATCAAGGGATGTTTAGTAGGACTAGGTTAATATAAAGGTGGCGATTGGTCAAATACCAGAAGCCTAAATAGAAATTTACTGTAATTTGCAATTTATTGACTTTTTAATTGAGCACAATTTAATATGCCATTATACGATTAGACTAATAGTGTAACATCTGGTGAAAACATAATGAACAAAAAAAGCTTGAGTTGAACGCAATAAGGTATTTAGCAACATTTCGTTTTCCGTGACAGACGGCTGTCTACACATGGTTTACTTATCAGTTGCATTTGGTGAGAAAATAAAAAGAGAAAAAGCGTATCCTATTAACCGATGATCAAAATAATCGATAGCTGCAGCCCTAAATATTTCATCAGAGCAGTACTCACACCAGAGCTCATAGTAATATGTGCAGCACTCGGTCTCTCCGCAGCAGTAGCCCATCTCACATCTGTACTGTTCATTGTTAACTCCGAAACAGAACTCCCTCGCCTGGGGGAAAAACAAACACAGTAGAATTATTATCACTATTATTATTATTATTAATATAATTATGAGTTTACACCGCAAATCAAACAATGCAATAATAAAATGAGTAATTTTATGATGTCTCTTTCTACATCAAATTACAAACCAGGGGTTGTTATTATGATTTGTGAGAAAATATAAAAGTGCAATCAATAAACCATATTTTACTAGTCAGTATTCCTTACTAAACATTTATTCATTTTGCATATAACAACTATTCAACATTTATATCCATATTGCTGAGCAGTGGATAAATTATTGTGGATAAATATACATAACTTAAATAAAAACGTGTATGTATATGAAATATATGTGTAACAACATGATAAGTAAACAATATTAATAGCGAAAGGCAATAAATGCACTATAAGCTTCGAATATAATATATTTTATTCCTAAACTTTCACGTTATGTTATGATCAAATTAGAAGAGATTAGAGCCAAATTTTATTTAATTTTTAAAAGTAAAACGGTGACATTGTTCGACGGGGCCTACTATACACAAAGGATGGGTCCCCGGACTCGTGTAGCAAGCTGTGCCCGTCAGAGGACTCGGCTAAGGGCTCACCTGAGCGAGGCCAGCCTCGGCGAAGAGCAACAAGGCGGAGGAGTGGAGGATCTCCCGCGGCATCTCTCAGCGGTCCTCGCACCAAACTCAGGACGAATCATGAAGCTTCCGTCTCGCGGGAGCGATCAGGAGTGACCGCGGGACATGTTTGTGTCCTCCACTGTGATAATGAACAGCAATGACGCTATATCCCCGACCGGAGAGAGATCAAAGCTGCAATTCTCAGCTTTAACGCCAGATGGAAACATTCATCTGTGATTTACGAACGATCAAAGATGGCTGGCTCCAGTGTTCGGGCAAAACTATAACATAAATTTGTTGGTCCATGTGCTCTAAATTGAAAAACCAAAATTCGACTTAATATTCGTGATTTGTGTTATGTAGTTATTTATTATTGTGTCGTTTTTGTGAAAATGTATGTATTGTCCTTTTTAATACACAGTAAAACGAGAAAATGTCGTATTTGCATTTAAATATTTGTTTAGTCCAACTGTGTGCAGTACAGGGCTCCCTGATGGCACCGTGAACAGTTCATTTGTACGAGTGCAGCCTTCAACATATATTTATTTTGCAAATATAGACCTTAAACAAGTCTACCTGTGTCCTCGGGTCCTTTACGAAAGTTTGTTTATCCTCTTAAGGTTCTGTTCAACAGCTTTATGCCAGGAAAAAGGAAAAGTAAGAAGAAGAGAATGGAGAGCACTATGGTTCGACGTGTCTCTAACGTTTTAATTGACAACTGACTACATTGAGAATGCTTTGAGATTCTCAGTATTGATAAATGAAGAGGAATTGTCTTCTCTTCCCGTTACGGATGTGCTTTCACAATTGATAAACTCCAGATGCAATGAACTGAAAATGTTGGCCAAAACTAACGCTGTACAGATCACAAGTTTGAGAGGGGACATGGAGAAGATTTGTAAACAAATGTATGAGGTGAAAGGAGGAGTTTCCCATGTTGAATTGTCTTTAATACAGGAGAAGAAACATGCTGTCGCGCTGGAGTTGCATGGTGTTGACAAAAACGTGGAGGATAAAGATATCAGAAAGAAGGTAATTCGCATCTGCCTAGAGCTACTTCCCTCGGAGGCCAGCCGTCTACCTGATGATATAGACACTGTGCACCACCTCGGGATGAAGAAGCCGAATGTGAATTGGGGAATCATTCTGCAGTTTACCTCGAACACAAGGCAGTGGTGTGGGCTGGGGCAAAGAGGTCATCTTTCCTGTGCGCCAACAACTTGCGCTTTGCAGAGGATCTTGGCAAAGTCGACAGGGAAGCCAGGATTAAGTTATGGCCATTGGTCAACAAAGCACACCAGGATAGGAAGTCTGCCTATTTTGTAGGTGGTAGGGCCTTTATTGAGAGAAAAGAGATTCCTCTTCCAGTGTAAGATAAGAAACACGTCGTATGACATTTAAGCACTTCAATGCATTATAAGATCCATGAGTCACAGAGCTTTACTGGCTATACACTGACTGCATTTGCAATCTTTCTTTAAAACATTAATGTTGATGCTGTTCATTAGTTCTACCGAGTTTTAAACATATGCAAGTTAGTTGATTACATTAATTTTTTTATTTTCCTTTCAATTCGCTATCCTCAAGTAAACTTGTCATTCTCTAAACAAATCCAACTGTGTGCAGTAATTTAAAAGCAAATAATAAAAAAAGCACAAAAATTGCATTCTATTCCTTTTAAGAGCCGATCCTAGCTGCCAATCTTTTCAATTAGAAAATTACTACAAATTAACCATTTGAGCAGCTTAGGCGGTTTCAGACTGCACGACTTTAGCCACGATTTTGAGTCTCAGACAATCGCATATGGGACAGGCTGGAATCGCAGGCAAATCGGAGCTTGTGCATGTCACACAGTGTTAAGTACAAAAGACTCTGCAAGAGTCACAGGCTGATCGTGCGATATCTGACATGCTAAATATCATCTAGGTTACCTTATGTAACCCCCGTTCCCTAAAGGAGGGAACGTAGACGAATGTCGAGGTCTCGACTAGGGGACTTACCGAACCTGGGAGGTGGCACTGAATATATAATGGGCAAATTAATTGATTTGCGAGTGTAGATGATTAGCAATCAGCCGCTCTATCAGAGGAGCACTTGCCTCTACACTCATTCTGCTTCTTCCGAGGAGCCCAACCTACTTACCTCTAAGCACCTCAGATCAGCGACTTGGGCGGCAGCATGGCATGGGAACGTCTACGTTCCCTCCTTTAGGGAACGGGGGTTATGTAAGGTAACCTAGATGTTCCCTTACAGTCGAGAACGTAGACGAATGTTGGGGTCTCGACTAGGAGACATTTATAAAGAGCCAAGCCTCAAGTCCATCCAGTCATACCGACTCTAAACTGTTAAGGTTAGGAGTTAGCCAGGCGCAAGACTGGGAATCTCCTTCTGCCCCTTAGCCCGGAATAAATGTATTGCGGGGAAGTCGCAAAATGCTGTTACAGCAGGGCGACCAGAAGGAGTGCACCTCTGATGTGAAACAGAGGTGTGCGGAGATCGCATGGAGACCTGAAGAGGGCTTCCAGCGAGTGCATGTCTCCCCGGCCAACTAGGAGGGGGAAAGACGAAAGCCATCATTCTGTACCACAAGGGGGGGAGGGAACAGAACTGGGTAATAAAAATCAACCTGAAGAGGGGTTTGTATAGAATACGCAGACTGGGCCACCCGAGCTTAGGGGGTCCCAAAGTCCGGACCCGAGTTCTGTAGGGGTCAGGCCCAATGGCAAAACTTTCACTACCATAACCTAGCAAAACTGACTGCTCCGCTCAGTCATATGCCGCGTGGGTGGAGGATAGAGTTCACCGAACTACCGTCAGGGAGTCGTGAATAAAAATGGTCTGCAGGCGCAAGCACATCCAAATCCGAACCCGACCGCAGTCAGTTCCAGACCAGAGCCCTCATCACTGTTAAAGTTAGAGATGGGAAAACGGATGTTCGACAGACCCATGGGAAGGAACGTCCATGGATACTGCCCCCCACTGTGCCAACGGGTTAGCTGCCACCACTCAGCACCACAGAAGGAACAGCGCCTACATCAAGGCAGTAATGCCCGATAAAGGTTAGGGGTGTCGACCAGCCCGCAGCTCTACAAATGTCGGCGTGTGAGACCCCCTTGGCTAAAGCCCACGAGGCGGCAATGCCGCGGGTGGAGTGCGCCCTCAGCCTAGCTAGAGGGCAGGGTACATCACTCGCCTGGTAACCCAGGTGGATATTCTCCACAATACAACCTGCTAACCGCTGCTTGGACAAAGTGTACCCCTTGCGCTGGCCCTCAAAGCAAATGAAGAGCTGCTGGGGGATACGGAACTCCCGGGTTCTGTCCAGATAGAGCCGAAGGGCGCGGCTGGGTCTGCCTCCTTCCGGGGCAGGGCCTGCAGGGTCACTGTCTGGTCTCGAAAGGGGACAGACGGGACCTTGGGGATGAATCCGGGCCTGGGTCTAATTTGCACCAGAGAATCCTCAGGGCTGAATTCCAGGCAGGTTTCGTCGGCGGACAGAGACTGGAGATCTCCAAACCCTCTTGAGGGACTCTAAGGTCAACAGAAGAGCCGTCTTCAGCGAGAGGGCTTGAATATCTGTGACGGCCAGAAGCTCAAAAGGGGACATCCTCAGGGCGATGGAGAGATCCCAAAATGGAACAGAGGGGGGCCCTAGAAGGACGTAGCCGTTTGGCCCCTTGGAGAAATCTCATGTCCGATCGATTTCCCTTCGACCTGCAGGGGAAAGAAGGAAATCGCTGCTGCGTAGATCTTAAGGAATGAAGGGGACAGTCCCCAATCAAACCCCTCCTGGAGAAAGGTCAGCACGACTGATAGGACAAGTCCTAGAGTCTTCCCGCTGGGAAGAGCACCAGTCGACGAACCGATCCCACTTACCCGCTTAGCACGCTCTAGTGGAGGGTGCTAATGCATGCTCAAGAGTCCTCACCACTGCCGCTGGTAGAGCCTGGGGGTCCACCGCGGACGGATATGCCATACATGGAGTGATCATAGGTCACGGGTGCCTGTATCCCCCCCCTGAGTGAGATGATCTGGTCTCAGGGGGATTGGCCATGGAGGGACTGTCACGAGCGACGTTAGTTCTCCGAACCATGCTCTGTTGGGGCACATGGGCGCAACCAAAAGCAAGTCGGGCTTGTCCTCCAGGGCCTTGCACAGCACCTGTGCTAGAAGGCTCACTGGGGGAAACGCGTTTCTTCCTGGGCCAGCGATGCGCCAGCGCGTCTATCCCGAGAGGAGCCAGGGATAGGGAGTAAAAAAGCTGGCAGTGGGTGTTCTCTTGGGAGGCAAACAGATCTATGTGTGCCTACCTGAACCTGTCCCAAATCTGCTGGACGGCCAGGGGGTGGAGATACCATTCCCCTGCGACGGGTTTGAACCTTGACAGCGAATCCGCGGTCTTGTTCAAAGTGCCGGGGATACGAACGGCTTTGAGCAAAAATAGTCTGCTCTGACTCCACCGAGCAGTCATTGGGCGAGGTAGTGCAGGTGGTGGGAGCGACCCCCTTGGGAGTTGATATATGCAACCACCGTCGTGCTGTCCGTCCTGACAAGCACGTGATGCTGAAGCAGGAGCGGCCTGAAGCGCTGCACTGCTAGGATCACTGCAACTACCTCGAGACGGTTGATGTGCCATCGAGATTGGTGTCGTGTCCAGGTACCGGACTCTCGATGGGAACCGCACACGGCGCCCCAGCCTGTCAGGGAGGCGTCTGTAGTGACTACCAGGCGCTGAAGAGTCCCGCCCGCACGGACTCCTGCGAGCAGGAAAGTCACAGACCTCCAGGCCTTGAAGGACGAGAGACAGCGTGGTGTCACTGACAACCGCAGCTGTCCTCTGCGCCATGCGCAACTCGAAACCCATTAACGAAGCCAATGATGGAGCAGTCGCATATGCAGGAGCCCGTGTGGAATCACAGAGGCTGCAGCCGCCATATGCCCCAGGAGCCTCTAAAAAATTTTTCAGTGGGACCATCCGTCGCTGTGACGCCGCTTCTAGTGCGGACAGCAAGGCTCGGGCGCGCTCTGCCGTGAGCTGCGCCCTCATGTTCATGGAATCCAACTCCACACCGAGAAAAGTAGTCTTTTGCACTGGAGTGAGTTGACTCTTTTCCCAGTTGACCTGCAACCCCAGGTGTGACATATGCGCCAAGACCATGTCCCTCTGTGTGATCAACTGTTCCCTGGACTTGGCTAGTAACAGCCAGTCGTCCAGGTAATCCAGGATCCGTATGCCTGCCCGGCGAGGCAGGGAGAGAGCTGCCCAGACAACCTTCGTATAGGTGCGCTGGGACAGGGAAAGGCCGAAGGGCAGGACTCTGTACTGGTAAGCCTGGCCCTCGAAACAGAACCCGAAGTACGGTCTGTGACGACGCACCACACCCACCTGAAAGTACGCGTCCTTCAGGTCTATTGTAGTGAACCAATCCCCAGGATGAATGCACAGCAGAAGGCTGCGGATCGTCAGCATCTTGAATCGGAGCTTGGCCAGGCCCCGATTTAGACACCTCAGATCCAGGATTGGTCACAGCCCTTGACCTCTTGGGTACCAGGAAGTGAGGGCTGTAAAAGCCTGCTTCCACATCGGCTGGAGGGACCGGCTCGACAGCTCCTTTGTTCAAAAGGGCAGAGATCTCCTCTCGCAGGAGTAAGGCACCTGACCGGGGGGCAGGGGTCTCTAGCACTCCTCGAAACCTGGGGGGGTTTACGAACTGAATTGTATAACCCAGCCGGATTGTCCGGAGGACCCAAATACTGACCCCAGGAAGCTTCCGCCAGGTTCCCAGATAAGCTGTCAGGGGTCCTACTACGAGCATGCCGATGAGGGATCGCCTGACGTCATTGCCACAGCGCCCTCAGCTAAGGCCTTGGAGGAGCTTGATCAATTCAGCGGGGCAGCCGAAGCCGAAGTTCTGGTGCCCGCTTCCTCGAAAAAAGACCTCCTGTACCTTAGTGTGCGATTAGGGAGAGCGTTGCAGTTCACGCACTCTCGCCTCACAAGAGCAGCGCAGGCGTGTTCTCAAACACTTTACGCATTTCTCGTGTCCGTCCTTCGAGGAGATGAATCCACCACAGCCAGAGGAAGGAACCACCATTCGCTCCGAGGAAAAAAGTAGAATGAGTGTAGAGGCAAGCACTCCTCTTATAGAGCAGGTGATTGCTAATCCTCTACACTCGCAAATCAATTAATTTGTCCGTTATATATTCGGTGCACCTCCCAGGTTCGGTAAGTCCCCTACTCGAGGACTCGACATTCGTCTACGTTCTCGACTGTAAGGGAACTGGATCTGTCGGTGAGTCGCAATCGTGTAGTGTGAAATGTTTTCTGACTGAAATAATGTAAGTGATTATCTGCAGCCAATGAGAGAGCCACATCTAGAGCAACATGAAGTATGTCTCACCTGTGTTCCATGTCGACTGAAGAAACCGACTCGATTGCTTCTTTTTATAAAAGGAATGGGGATGGGAAACACTCCTTGAAACTTGGGGGACTTCATGAACTGAATCGTGTAGCCCTGACGGGTTGTCTGGACGACCCACTGAAAAACCTCGGGAAACAGGCTTCCAGGTAATCAGACGTGCTGATAGTCACCCTGAAGGGGTCGCAGTGAAGCGGAAATAGTGGCAAAATCACCAGGGACGCACCCTGGAAGATGGTCAGATGTGGGCAAGGGGTCTGAGCCTCTCTGCCTCGGGGTCTTCATCTTCATGTCAGGGTCTTCATCGAAGCTTGATGAAGATAAACCCAGACTGCAGGGCATACAAATCCACTACTCTCGGTAACATGAGTTCTTTCTTAAAACTTTGGGTGCCCTCATCCCAGAGGACAGCAGTGAGGTGAGTCTGGTGGTCCCCCCCACCCCATCGGGTTGATGGACTGACCCTGAAATGACAGGTCCTCCCGAGTCACCAGCCTCAGGGCGCCCCCTGTCCTACCCCTCGTCGGGAACCCCCAGTTTTAATTCTATTAGACAGTGAACATCTCCAGAGCACTGGAGAGGGGCCTGCCTCCTGGAGCAAGGGTCAATAACATCAAACCACTGACCCACTTCAGGGGCCGGCCACCTCCAGTGCCCCATACATCATCCTTCAAGTAAACACTACATTTAGTAATAAAGGGCTAGTCTCTTCATCCAGTTTTGTTGGGTGGGGCTGCAGGTGGGGCTCACTCCTGAACCTTTCCCAATCTCTTATCCACTCCCCACTTTCCTTTTAACACCGCCTTGTCCTGATGTAATTAATGTAAACTGGTCCGTGGGAAAAATTACAATAACTACATAAATTCACTGCTTCAATCCAGAGGAGGTGTACACGTCCCTGGAGATAACAAAACTGTCCAACTCAAACGAAGCATCTACTCCCCTGTGTGGTTGCTTTTGCGCAGGACAGGACAAGGTATTATACCCTTGATGTTGGCTCAGTTCCCTCTGTGGTATATAGGAGCCACCAATGAGGAGACGGTGTGGGTGTGGCTTGCATCACTTTGCCCACTCAGTTAAGAACTGGCTTAGGGCCTGACCCCTACAGAACTAGGGTCCAGATTTGACCCTTTCTGTGTATTCCATACAACTCCCTGGTCAGTTCTGTTCCTTCACTTCCTGGCCAGGGAACAATGCTTTCTGTCCCTGCTCCTTGCAGATAGCACCAATGCCTACAGGTCGAGGCGTGTGCTCCTACTGGTCACTTGCTACCTAAACCTAGGACAGCTAATGCTCTTCAGTGTTGTGCAACTTGCCTGTCATAAAAGATGTATCCGGGCTAGGGGCAGAAGGAGCACCCATACAGGTTTTTACGACCATTGCTGCTCACCTTTTTAAAGTTCAGTGTTGACCTGTATGGAAGGACCTCGGGCATGGCCCTTTGCAGAGGTTTCCGGTCAGTCGGTTTCCCAACTATACGTCTCAGGAAACGACTGAAAGGGAATGTGTAGGTTACTTGCATAACCCCCCGTTCCCTGGAGGAGGGAATAAAGACGTACATCCTTTGTCATGCCATCACTGTTCTGAGGTGCCTAGAGGTAAGCGGTTTCGGCTTCTCTGAAAAACAGAAGAATGAGTGTATGTTCCGCTGGATTTAAATTCCCAGCTGATTGCTCATCACCTACACTCGCAAATTAATTTTCCGTTAAGACTGCACACATGACATTACATCAAGGTTGGATAAGCCTGGAGAGTCTTTTACACTATTAACTTCTCCATGGGTAAATAAATGTCAGTATTTGTGTGATTTTTTTTCATCACATTCAGCCATGTACAGAAAAAAAGTATTTGATAAGAATTTTACATTCATTTAGATTTAGAATTTTTTTTACAGTAAATATATTTTTAATTCAGTAGTTTTTAAAGGCGCGTATTAAATGTTTTTGACAGGAAAGATTTGGGAGAGAAATTAGGAGAGGAGGGCATTGATTTGCTTTATGAATTATGACTTTGCAATCATGTCAATATGTTGGCTTGCAAAGTTATTGTTATATCATTTAAACTTATTATTCTTCTTCCGTTTCCTAAAAAAAAAAAATTCTACCGGCTACTCTTCCTAGCCGTTCGAGCTACAGCCACGAAACCTTCCACAGTCATCCAAGCTATTCCCACTCAAGTTGCTATGTCCTTTAGGACCGATTTGACCAGCAGTTTCCCTAAAAATTGTGTAAATCTCTCAAAAAAATCTTACTTTTTTTTTCTTGATGGGGGCCCCTAGAGTCGTGATGTCATCGCCCACTCTAACTTCGAGTAAGCTCAGTCTTGTTGATACTTGCTAAAATACTTTAGTTTTCTTAACTAAAAATTAACCTTTACACACACATTTTATATGTAAATGGTAGAGATTTTTGTCCATTTCCACAAGGTGTGCACATAATTGCTCCATTCACCTCCATTCAAAAATTCTGCCAGCAATTGTTTCAAATCTCAATCGAAGGCTATTTCTAACTCCCCATAAATCATTAAAAACCTTATCACAGCTTTACAAATTTTACACCATTTTCTTCCTTAAAATCTTCTGATTCTAACAGTCAAGGAAGTATTTCAATATGTCTGGTCCTTCTTTCGTAATCCTTATTTGTTTGAGGCATGGTAATCGGACTCTCTCCAGCAGATATGCCATCGTTTAAAAATCTGGCAGTTGAAACTCCAGGTGTAACTGATTACAAATAAGTAGGTCAAAGGTGTCTCATTGACTTTCAATGGCCCGTTGAAATGAATCGAGCATGAACCCCATGGATCTTATTGTGAAAGAGCTTCTGTAATTGATTGACACTGGAAAGTCATACTAGCATTAAAGAAGCAAATCACTTATCCAGCCAATCATTGCTGGTGAATTAACATAAATTTGTTAAGCCACACCCACTTTTTGACTTAACTTTCGATGTCAAATATCTTCTAAATGGAACACAGTACAGACATGGGGGTTGCTTTATATTATTCTAAATGGAAAGTAGATTACAACATGATGTCACTGACTCCTTCATAGCAACCAAATTGTTTACCATAGCAACTAAATTGGCATATATCTATCTTCGGTTAAGAAAATGCTAGAGACTTGGGGGTTGGTAAGCTTCACCCATAGTTACAGCTGAAACATTATATTATGTCAATGACACCTCCATAGCAACTAGACTGGTTACCATAGCAACCAATATGGCATGTCTCTTTCTCAGCTTAGGAAAATCATAGAGACATGGGGGTTGCTGTATTTAACTCGTATTCATATGGAGAACAATATAATAGGTCAGCAACCCCTCCATAGCAACCAGACTGTTTACCATAGCAACCAATATGGCATATCTCTATCTCAACTTAGGAAAATCATAGAGACATGGGGGTTGCTGTAATTTACTCGTATTCAGATGGGTAACAATATATTAGGTCAGCGACACCTCCATAGCAACTAGACTGGTTACCATAGCAACCAATATGGCGCATCTCTATCTCAGCTTAGGAAAGTCATAGAGAGATAGGGGTTGATCTATTTTACTCGTATTGACATGGGGAGCAATATGTTAGGTCACTGACTCCTCCATAGCAACCAGACTGGTTACCATAGCAACCAATTTTGCATGTATCTATCTCAGCTTATGAGAATCATAGGAATTGACAACATTTAAAAAAATGGGTATTAACGGCACCAACGCAAGCCAACATCGAAGTTTGCATGCAAACTTTAAAATCTAGTTTACATTATTATTTCACAAGATAATAGTATTGTTGCTCTGAATATATAAATCACTTTCTTCTGTTTGTATTGCTTTCATTGTTCTTTTTGTCTTTCTATCCGCGCAGTGAGATTTGTCCTCTTCGTGAATCAGCTCCTGTCCTCATCCATCATATCTGCTCTCTGACAGACTCATGAAACCCTTCGATAATCGCTGGGTTTGCTGTGCTAAAACAAACACGACTCACTGACGGATGATCGATGGATCAAAGGCTGCATTTCATACTAGTTCAGTCCAGAGAAAGCGTTGTGTTGATGTCCAGATTGAAAACGAATTGTGAAAATCAATCGGAAAACCAGAATTACATTTATTTTGCTGAAATGCAGAGAAAAGAAAACTTATTAGAGCTTCCTAAAATGTGTTGAAATAATAAAATGAATTATTTTTGAGGAAAGATAAGACCAATGTATTAATAAATAATCCTCTAAGAAAACTAGTTGCAATCAGGCAACTCACAACAGTGGAACAGAAAAACAAAGAGTGAATAAACTTATGTGTAATTAGATGAAATGTGCAGAATGTTGAAATATACATTATTTTTGCCTGTTAGCCACATTGAGTATTTGTTCTAGAGACATTTTGGACAGTTTTATGCGATTTGCTTCATGATTGGTATTTCTCCCACCAGGAAGATCCTAGTGATGTGTCATTCATGAACGATTCGTTCTTTTTGGAAATGAGTCGTAGGATCTACAAACAAGACCCGTTGGACTTGAAAAAAGAACTAATCTTTTCTGTTTCCAGCTCATTAACCAACTGGATTGGTTAACATTATGGAGCGGTCATGAGCCGGAAACCAAAAAGACTAGTTCTTTTTCCAAGTCCCTTCATTCTCTTCTGTTTCCGGTTCATACTGTATCGGTAAACAAAAACAAATATCATATAACTTTACATCCCTTATTGTTAGCAAACATAGCCCAACGTTAAATGTGCGCCACTCACAAGCTCTCTCAGTTGCCTTTTGAATTTTTGATAGAAGACCTATCTTGGGTATCAATGCTTTAAATTAACTTTCATCAAGCATCAGGAGGGTTTCGTTATCACTCATCTGTAAAAACATGAATAAAGGTTCAAGGCTGAGAAGTTGACAATAAAATGATAAAACTAAAAAGTACCGTGAACACAAAAATCACCATCACACAGCATCACTGGAAAAATAAGCAAAGTTAGATATTGATCTGCATTTAAAAATGGAAATATATAACTGGAAATAATTCCAATAGATGACAATAGCACTTAACTAAAGCAATTACATTAGTGCTGCTATGCACTATAAACAAGCTACATTAACTGTAATAACCAAACTGAGATCTTCCTAATGCGGAGGAACAAGAATCTTATAATGTAACAGTATTAGGTCGTAATGTAGGTATAATGTAACGTTAGGTCATCGGTAGAGCTCTAATATAACCCACAGTACTTTAATGCAGCCGACACAAAGCTTACATGCGTATCATTACATGCGTGTCAATGTATTAGAAACGCGAGTGTTTGCATGAGATATTTATAAAAACAGCAGATGGAAAATTAGCTTAAAAATATCTGTATCCGTAGAGCAAAACTAAGCGAAACGTGCTGGTGTTCAAACTCAAAAGGGGAAAATATCCCCCCAAACTGTGATGAAACCGCTTTTTGAGGAAACAATACAAAAGGACAGTTTAAATCACTTTGCTAGTAGGGATGGCCGATACCACATTTTTTTGGATTCGATACAATACCGATTTTTTGATAAAATAAATTAATAGCGATACCGATATCGATACTAGAAAAAAATCTAAGATAAACAATATTCTATGGACGAACCACAACCAAATATTAAAATTGAACAACTTTAATGAACTTCATTGAAGTAAATCAGCTGAATGAAAGCAGTAAACAATGTATAATATGATCTAAACAGTATTTTTAATATAGCTGACATCTTAAATGTGCACTGTATTAAAAATGTATATGTTAAAAATTATGAAAAAAATTAAATCCTTGAAAATATAATTATCATATGCACACACGACATATTTCCTCCTATTACCCAAGAAGGAGGCATGTCAGTCCTAATACTGTAAATTAGATTAAATAAATGTTAATGTTACATTGGAGTAAACTTTAGAGGCAAGATATACACTGATGATATTCCACCTAAAAAAAATAAAAGTGTCTAAAAGAGGGAGAGTAAATTATTAACGTGGAAAACCAGTTGTGAAGCTGGTAATTACCAAACAATGATACTGTTTCGAAAATAACAAACCAAATTGTTATTGACAAAGCTAGCTAGCTAGACGGAGGTGGGTTTCCCGCATTCTGATTGGATGGATGAGTGTTTAGCAACACAAATGTAGGTAGTGATAGAACAATATAGAACACTTTCTCCTGTTTTATGTTTTGAATAGTGTATTAATAAGTATCGATACTTTAGTCATTAGATCGATACCCAAAAAATGAGTATATATCCGCCCATCACTTGTTGCTAGTCAGCCAGGTGCAAACCCAGCTAGCAGCGTTTAGCCGCAGAACGGGGCTAGAGAAGCACGCGAGATTTTAACTTAACAAGAACGCACTCAAAACAGCAGCAATTGTAGTTTTATAGATAAAACAAAACGTACCTTTTACCTCCAACTGTTTTGGTGAAATATGCCAACTACTAGGTCCTTGAGGTGATTTTTAAGATGGCGGAGGTTTCAAATCAACAAACCGGGTCTGTAACTTTCCAGCGGTTGTGTTAAAAATGCACAAAACTGACAAAATAACCCAGCAAAAATAAACCATCATGCTTAACCCAGCAGCTTGGTTAAAAAAGTAACCCAACGTATCTGTAGAAAAGACACAGGTGAGCAGGAAATGTGTAAAGTCAAATAGAAATAAGAGCAAATGAGTTTATGTTTATTCTCTCTCACACTGTTGAAATAAACATATGTGTGAATTAATAGACTCATCCTTGTTTTGTCTGTGAGCAAGCAATCACAGCCAGTAGGGGGGCAAATACTTCTGTCTGTTTACTTAATAGTGCTGTTGGGAATGGCGACTTCAACTTTCATATTTAATACCCCCCTAAATTTCAGTTTAGATGAAACCTGATGTTAGTTGAGGATGCCGATAATGTTGCATTGAAAATGTATTTTTAAAAGTGTCTGTACATTGTTTGCTCAGTTTAAATGTCACTTTTTATCTCTCTCTCTCTCTCTCTCTCTCTCAGTTTCCCTAGTAAGAGAAAATTCATCTGCGCAGCCTAATGTTCTGTCACGGCCGTGTGTGAGGCTGTGTGTACACAGCGTGGATGATGAATCGTGGAGGTTGCTTTGACTGAGACTCTGGTTAATGATGCAGAGAATTAAGTCTGAGACTCTCAGCTGAGCACCAGCACCCACACAGAGAGGTAAAGAAAGAGAGAGAGCTGTGATGTCACATCCTCTCTGACCTGCATTCAGCGGTACAACTGCTCATCGTAACAAAACTGACCAAACCATCCAACTGTTTTCTTTACAACCTTCTTCTATTTACTCCCAAGGAACCCCTCTGCAGGCCTTAATTTGGCAACGTTTTAGCTGAGATGTAGCACCACTACTGATTGCCTCCTGTCGGATGGTATATGGTATATTTCAGGAGTTCCGTCTCCTCCCCACACCTCCCAGATCATGTCAGCTCTACCGTTCACTCTAGCTGACTCACCATACCTGGCCTAGCTCCTGCTTTCCCTGGTTTCTGCTGTATCTCTTGGAATCCTCTGCTACTCTGCTCCCAGCCTCTGTTGTCTTCAGCTCTAGTAACCTGCTTCATCAGTGTTGCTGATCCTGCTGCGAGCTGCAGCTCCCTGAGAGACTTCAGGGTCAATGCTGAGGTGGTTTCTTCGTTTCCTTGTAAGGAATGTTTTACTTTGGCGATGAAATAAACATTATTTGCCATTAATAACTACTGTATTGTTTCAAATTGGTCTTTTATGGAACTTGTTAACTGCTGTATAGTTAAAGTTCACCTTCTGTAACAGATGCACAGCTTTCTTTCAGTTCCATGTTCAAAACCTCACGTCCTTTAAAGTTTTAGCAAATAAAACACGTGTATGACGTTAAAAAAATCCCATCTTGACCCAAATATATTTTGGGTCAACAACCCTCGCCTCTCACCCAATGTGTGCTGGAGATAGGCACTGGTAGACCCCCGTGACCCTAAAACCACAAAAAAAATAAGCAGGTTGGAAAATGAATGAATCTTTAGAGCAAACCTTTGGAAATGTGTAAAACCTTCATTCTACCCACAGAAAATAAGTATTTATTACATAATTAGTTTATTCATTTTAACGAAAGCATCCACTCTATTAGGACCCACACAATACATGAGAAGAGATCCTCTCTCTCTTTCTCTCTCTCACACACACGCATACACACTTAAATCTTTGCAATGAAATTCATTTTTCCGCTAGAGCCTCATTTTATTCCTCTGGGAATGAACGCAGTGAGGGAGGGGGAGAGAAAGAGAGAGTGGCGTTCATGATGAATGAGGGAAATTAAAGGAGTCACTGAAGGAAAAGATTCAGTCTTCACTCGGATACACTTCAGGAACACCAAGACACTCGAGTACAGTAACATTCTTATCCCCCCCACCCCCACCCCGACACACACACACATACTCCGGAAAACATGCTTATACACACACTCTGGGAACAAAACATATATATTCAATTTTTCAAATGTTATTTCCTCAATATTTTGTTTTCAAATTTATACACGTTTCAACGATACATTCATTCATTCATTTTCATTCCCGCTTATTCCCTTCGGGGTCACGGGGGTCTGTTGGTGCCTATCTCCAGCACACATTGGGCGAGAGGCGGGGGTACACCCTGGACAGTTCGCCAGTCCATCACAGGGCAACATTCACTCACACATGCACACCTAAGGGGAATTTTTAGATTATTTAATTAACCTAACCGCATGTTTTTTGGGGGATTGTGGGGGAAACCGGAGTACCCGGAGGAAACCCACGCAAGCACAGGGTGAACATGCAAACTCCTTCAAGGAAGGTCACCGGCGAGCCTCGAACCGACAACCTGCTACCCACTGCGCCACTGTGCTGCTTCAATGATACACGTTTCCAGTTTTCTTTGAATTATCTTGAATTCAGCAGGAGAGTTTTTAGGGTTTCATTGGTGAGCGTGAAGTGTGTGATACGACTCAGGCTGAAATGTTCCCATGTGAAGTGTGTTGTTCTCTGCAGGGTTCTGACTGTAAAACCAAGCTCTCAGGTGATAAAACCAAGTGATGCTGAAAGCAACAAAATAAACTCACACCCCTGCACTGATAAACCCGAGAGACCGCTCTTCAATAACAACTACTTGATGACTTTAAAAAGGTGATGCAGAACTTGTTACTCATAAACTGTAATCCCTTACATTAATGAATTACTTCCTTCATGCAAGTCTTGAATGTTACACCGGGTCATTCTCCATCAGCACAGATTAAACTAAACTTATTCCTCAAACCTGTTTTTCTCATCAGGAACTTTAAAAATGGCAAGTCAGAGAAAGAAAAAACAATAGCCCTGTGTTGTCATCTTGTCCTCCCCATAGTTGTCAGGACAGCATTTTTTCAGCAGGAAGCCACATGCTTCCAGCACTTTATTGAGCTCTGATTTGATCTTAGCAGCAGTGACCATGAGCACGTAACTTCTAAAAATAAAATTGCTCTAAAAGTAACAGTTACACGCAGTATAACTCTATTACGATGTAAGTTAGTACCTGCTGTAGTAGATGTTTGTGTTTTGACGGCCAACTCTTCACAGTTTTAAACAAAATGGGCCTAAAGTTGTGGCAGCATGTCATATGTGTAATATCATTAGAATAACACCAGTTTGTTTTATTTCACACTGCTCAGTTGATTAAAACTAATGAATTGGAGTAGTGTGGCTTTTGGTTTCGAGAACACATTTGATAAAGATGTTTATGCTATGTTTAAGTCTCCTGAAATTGTCTATTTTGTGAAGCAAATGTAAGCTACTTTTTTAGAAAAGCATGTGATGTGACTTCCATATGTTCCAGTATAACATACTACAACATTATCTGAAATGTACACACTTTTGGACCATGACTGCACATTGTGAAATGACCTATTTTCATGCAAATATTTACATTTTGGTGAACATATTCTTGTTGAAAAATAAAATGTTTGTGAATGTTACCATAAAATAATATTTTTTCCTTCAGTTAAATATAAAAAAATGTACAAATAATTAAATGTGAATTACTAAAGTGAAACAAAATCATGAATATAGAGTTAAAGAAAAGTTTTTTTTTAAATGAAACTGAACTCAGTTTTGTGGGGCCAGTGGAAATAAAAAGTGAACTAGTGGCAAACATATCATTTTTGAGCGTATCTGGTAAAGAAAGTAAACTCATATCAAACCTCACCTTCACTGTGCTTTTACAAAAGCCACTCAACAGTCACTTACGGTCCTTGACTGGCAAGAATCTAAAATGCATAAAGATGCCCCAGGGCATGAAAGATAGCTTCCAAGATTACATTTAAAGACAACAACAACACCATTTTGACACCACTGATGCGTCTGCTCAAGTCAAACCAAGCACAGAGTCATTTTGAGGTTTTAACAGAGGGGGGCATCCAGTCTGGGGTGATAAAGAACATCCAGGGGCTCAACTGAACCCTCTTCTTTGATCTTGTCTGTTGCCCTGCTCCAGTCAAGTCAGCTCTTGGGCAGGTTTTACTGTATTTACCCCGTTGGGTCTGTGACTTCCATCTTCACCTTCTAGACTTTCTTTTGATTTTTCTTTTGCATTTTATCTCGAATGTAGTGTGAGCATAGAATCATATTTGCGAGCAAAACTGTATTAACTTCAGGTACCATTTGAGAAGTGTGTAAGTTTAGATGGAATGTCTGCTAAAACGAAATGTAATTATTAGTAATAGTTTTTTTTATGGTTTTGTGGTGGTCTTGCACAGATAGGTTTAAAATCAACAATAAAAACGTTGATAAAATATCTTTTCAGACATGAATTTAAGCGGTTAAAGCAGGTAAAATATAAAGTCGCAAATACGGTCAAATGTTCAATTGGTCGCCATTTAATTTGATTTATATTCGGTTTAATGGTTTTGTCGCTGGCTTCGCTCCGATATCGACGAAGCTCGGGTTTAATCCCGTGTTAAACTCGCGGTAACCCCGGTGATATCCTCCCTCTCCTCGGGCTCTTCCTCTGGAGATGGAGCCTTCTCTCACCTCTGTTTGTTTGCTAACACGCTGAGCCTTTGAATGTGAAAGAAAGAATGAACGAAATAAAGAAAACGAAACACAGATAAGAGTTGGAGCTCATCGGAGAGGCTCAAGATCAATCATGATTCACGCATTTTAATAATGAGCTTTAATTGCGTCTGTTTTGTATTTGAACAGCTCGATCACAATCACTTGTAAAATACATTTCTAAACATCATATTTTCAAACTTACAAATTCGTGCTTGATGTTGCAGTCTAACTTTCTTTAACAAATGCTAAAGGAAAAGGGCTCAAATATTCTGTACTTTCCCATTGATTGGCTTCAAATCATGAAAAATGATAAATCTGATGAAACGGCTGTAATGATACACTCAAGATAAGACACACAACAAAATATTATAAAACTGAAATGAAAATGTAGCTTTTACAATCCTGTTTTATTGAAAATGATCTCTGGTTGAACTGGTTAAAAAGTAAAGTAAAAACCTAGGTATATACCACATGTGTCAAACTCAAGGCCTGCGGGTCAGATGTGGCCCGCGAGAGCTTAAAAGTTTTGAGTGTCTAACAATAAAAAAAAAAAAAAAAAAAACTACATTTCTCACAATGCCTACGGTAGCCGCAACTGTGTTTCCGCATCCATACTCACGAGTGAAACTGCAGAGCTGCCGTTTATCACACATTGAACATAAGACTCGCATTTGAGTGATCTCTCACGTCACACCTCCGCTTCCCACGCTAAAATAAATTTCAAGATGTGAAATGGGCGGAGCTAATAGTTTATCTGTAATCTGTTTCTTGAGCCTGATGATAAAAGATGATGATCGATATGCATCGTCTTCAGTCTGTGAGGGGTTTTTTTTTGCTAAACAAATGACAAAAATGCTATTTTTCTTTATTCACTTGGACAGTTTGTTCCTTCATTTATGGAGTTATGTGGGTTTTCATAAGCTGACAAAAATCAAAAGGATTTATATTAGAATAACAAGCATACAATTGTTTCCATGCAACTGAATTGTCACTTGAATAAGTTATAAATACTGAGTTATTTAATATTAAGAAGTATTTACATTTATTTTACATTACATTCGATTACATTGTTTTACATTTATAAGTTACATCTGGCCCTTTGAGGACAGCCATTATGCTAATGTGGCCCTCGGTGAAAATGAGTTTGACACTCCTGGTCTATACTGTAGTTTGATAGGTATTAAATAGTGTAATTTCTTCCAGCCTCTAGGGGGCAGCAATAAAGTTTGGAAACTCAGAGAAATATACATTAAAATACAAGATGTCTCTTGTACAGGTATATATAAATATAGATCTTTACATATAATGATCATCAAATTCCTTTAAAAAGCTTGCTTCTGGCTAAGTTCTTGGACCATATCTCTATAACTCAACAATTAAATGTTATGACATTTTGTAAGACAATATTTTGTGTGTTACATTGTTACACACCATGTTAGCGTCACCTTGTCAGAATTGTTCTATTTGTCTTTAAAATGGCAGTTTGATCTGAACACTAAGTCATCAAGGAACATTACCTCACCCTCCATGTAACTAAAGGCTTCTACACACTGATTCAAAGTTTTGATCCTAAGTTTGATGCGTCTCAATCAATTACCATGCACGCCAATGGGAGCTCACACATCTGACCGAACGAGTGGTGCACCAAAAAAGAGCCAGCTTTTTGGATTGCCTTATCGGATGAGTTTTTCCCAAGGAGAACGACCAATGAAAGCTGGCTCTTTTGATAACTTGAGTAGGATGTAAAAGAGACGCTCCCCTCATTTTCATGGCGACTTTAAACAGGAAACAGGAATTAATAGCGGAAATTAAAGCACCACCAAGCAAGCTGGAAAGGGGATTTAAATTAAACACAGCCTCGTATTTTCACAGTTCAATGCAAAATCTCACTGAACATGTCGCTCATGCACCTGCTTTTTAAGCTCCTCCACTTCATTAGAGAGGTTTTTCTCTACTTTAGCACATGCACATAATGATGAAGAAGGTTTGGGAATGTACAGTTATCATGACCCATCGGTACAGCGGATATCTCATAGGTACACCTCTCTCCTCTCCACACACTGGGCTGTGGTGCTTTAACTGTGCTGTCATTCCAAGCACTGGCACAGCACCAGTTACTGACTTCCTCTCTGTGCATCTTATATTCAATAATCTGATCAGTGCTAACATTTTTACTGAAAACCTGCTGATGGGACAAAAACCAGCCACTGTTTTCTAAGGTAAACATCGGCAGGAAAACTGTGAAACCGTAAGATTCAGTTGCACACAGCGGAACACAACCGTGAACATACCTTCTGCTTTCTCTGAAAGCTATAAACACACCTTTTCTGAACAGTTTCTCTAAAATCCAATACATTACACTACAAACTGATACTAGTGCAAAATGCTTTTACTTTGAGGTGGAACTGCGTCTTGAGTCTACGTGCAAGTAGTCCATTATGGCTGCAGAGGGGGTAAAATACATTGATCACCTCAAAGAAATAGCTCATCTAGCCTCTCCATGCCAACATCTATAAAGATCTTCCGACTGAAGAAACATTTAGTTGTAGCTATTCCCAAAACAACCGTAATCACAGCAAACACTTGTGATTGTCAAATGTATACCTTCCAACAGCTGTAACGACGTGTAGTGCAAATGTGAACTGCAAGGTCTATGATTGGTCAGCTTACTGGAACATTTCCTTTGTAGTGAAACATTTTTCAGATAGCAGCTAATCAATGAGATCTACAGCAGAAAATCTAAACAAGAAGATGTTGTCACGGTTGAAGTCCACACAGTGAAGCCTGCTCTCCTGGTTTATCATATTGTTAAGAACGAAATATTGTAGAGCTGCACAAAATGGGATATAATGCAATGCACATTTCCATGTCCAAACGTTCCAGTTGGTTCCGGCACTTTTTAGTTCCAACCATCTTTCGTTATATACAATCCTCTAGCTTCAAACAGGCAAATACGACTTTTAATCGCTCCAGGACTGACTTTGGACACACTTACACCATAACCTTGAAGCAGACATAATCTCCCTATAGCTGCTGCTTTCTGACTGAACTAACTAAACTGATCCTAAAGACTCTTGACATTTCAGGACATTTTCAGATTAAAGTTTTTACATATTGGTATCTTTCCGTTCTTCAAAAGTTTACTTCTCAATATACTGTTCACAATGTTTAAATCAGACATTAAGGGTTTAATAACTGTGTGAATGGTATACAAGGAGAAAGCACTCATTTCGGACGCCCAGAAGAAACGGAGAGCAAGGAGGAGGGGGGGGGGGTGGCTTAAGGGTGAGCAGCACTGACCCCATCCCCTCCACCCTCCGCTCATGCTCCCTCCACCGACTTAAAAGCTGCTCCCGTGGATGCAGAGCAGAGGATACATAAAAACCACGCAGGGGACAAACCGAAAAGGAAACTTTACACATCGGAATCCGATCTTGAGGGAGGACTTCTTGCTTTGGCGCATCTGATTGAGTCATTTTTCTGAGTCATTCGTGATGCGAGTCATTCTGAAGCGAGTCTCCGGAGCCGCTGTTCCCTGACACGACACTCACTGCCGAGGTCAAACTGATTCTTTGGACCCGCATCTCCTGATCTGAATCCTCCTGAGTTTCGGGACCGCGTCTAGAAGCACGGTGTCTGCTTTTCTACAGAAGGTAAATTAAGCTAAACACTGAGCCACGATTTATGCGCTGTCTTCGGTCCATGTGTACAGCAATAGTAATTATAAATCTGATCGTGTGGACACAATAAAATCAAGCAAAGCCCCTTTAACGCTCACAATTCTTCTACATTCAATACAATTTAGAAGGTGAATAGTTTCATTTTGAATGTATATTTTCTAGCTCGTTATCATTTTGTGTTCTTTTGTACACTTCATTAAAAGTTTGTGTGAAATAATGACGTTTCCCCGTATAAATGTAATTGATATTTAATTTAATCTTGTGAAATGTATTGATGTATTAGCATCACCGAAAGTGAATGGATTGAAGTATACTCTTCGTTTAATATTTTAACTGAAATAGTATCGATAAATAGCAAAACTGTGCTGAATGTCAAATTACACTAAACCTAGTTTTTGTTGAATTGGAAGCGCATTGGTAAAAAAAAAGAAGAAAGAATTCCCTGCTGCGGTTAGTATATGCTGCTACAGATAAATAATTAATAATTAGCTTTCACAATAACAACTAGATGCTGTATTTGGTAAATATCATTATTAATAATTTACGGATGACTTTGAGAAGCTTGTGATGGCGACAAAGCCGTTCTCGGGTTAACTTTAATGTGCTTTTGCAGGGACTTTATGAAGGATTCTTTTCAAATGGAGACGAACACGGAGTAAACAGCAAATAAAAACCCGAGAAAAGAGGAAATCCACAGCCGAATGTCCAGCACAGCCCGAGGTAACGGGAAGAATAAATATTGCGTTTTGTTTTATATTTATTAACAATCTCTGGAATATACATTACTTTTGCCGGTCTGGTTGGATTTATTACATATGAGTTAAACAGTTCTGAGACTAAAATAATTCTAGAGCAAACAAATGTGAACGAACTTACCGAACTGTATTGGCGGGGAAAGCGGTTGTTTATGTCACACTATTAAATGATTTTATCACAATTTGCTACGAAAGAAAAACGATGTTTAGTATTTAGCAAACGCATAAATAAAGAAAAATTATTCAGCACTAAACACTTCTCTAATGGTGCATTTCAATGAAAACTGCCTTAGACATCAGTGCAATTATAATGAATTTCTTCTGTTTTAACGTGGTCTAAAATGTTTAATTTGCATCAGTTTTTTTAAAAACATTCACCTGGTGCACGTCATCGAATAATGATAATAAAAGTATCAAACTTGACTCAGTTACATCTTCACAATAGAAAGTAAATTCATATCTTTTCGCTGTCTAAATGTAAATGTTACATTACTATAATGTTAAGTTGATTATTTGTAACATCAGGAAAAAATATAAATAATCTTGCACTCAACATCTAATTATTTTGCGTCCGTGAATTACTCAGTAATAGGAGTATTTATCGATGAGTAATCAATCAATGACTGTAATCAGAATCACATGAATCTCTTTTACAGAAGTAGACTATAACGAGTGAATGGGGTATTTGGGGGAGTTGGTCTGTAGCTATGCATTAATTATTTAATTAAATGCAATTCTCACAAATGTTTTATTTCCCTGCCACACTTTATGCCGCTATATAATCGTTTTTTTTTATTATAATCCACCACTTCGCGCTGTTCTTTGTGAATCCAAGGGTTTCTATTTTCAATTCCTCTTTTATGACACGTTATATAAATATTTTTTTTTGTTGTTATAAACTTTATAAAAGTTTTGTGGTTCACCTTCATATTTGCTACAAAGTTGAGTTTCGAGTCACATTTAGGAAACAACGCAGTTCTTGAGAAAAGGGAGAACATGTGACTCCACCCAGTAAAGATCCTAGTCGCCCTTGAACCAGTGACTTTCAGAGTGCACCTCCAGTGCTATACGCATATCTTGTAAATCGTAAATGTGTTCAGATTTGTTCTCCTTTCTTAGTTGAAACGAAATAGATAACGTGGTGGTTTCCCACGAGATCTACGGCAAGGCATCGTATCGTTGTGTGCTCTGTACTCCATATAACAGTTCTTAGTGTCTTTAACAAAAAAAAAAGCTGCAAATTAATGTATTTTATGTATATTTGTCTATAATCTTTAAATTTGAACATGTATTTATTAGTTAATTTTCTTTCCTGCTTGTTCCCTTTTGGGGTCACAGCGCACTTCGGGCAAGAGTCAGGGGTACATACACCCTAGGCATCACAATTCACACCTAGGGGGAATTTAGATTATTCAAACCCCATGGAAACTTGATTTTGGAATGTCGGGCAAAATGCAAACTGGTCCAAATAAGCAACCAGGACGTCTTTCCCATAAAACACAAATTATCCACATGAAGAGAAAGTTCAACAGCTGAAAACTTTCACCCATTACCCACTCATCCATCCTCCCAACCATCCCTTTATCCACATACACTCTGCATGTAATGCATAAAAGACGTAATTTTTTAATTAATATTAGCATATTTGTTCTGATATTTGTACAAATCACCAGTGTATGGCACATGCGTGTTCTCAGATTTACAGATTGAGACAGATCTGCATATAAAAAACGAATCCTGAGACAAGTTTACAGATAGTACTGCTATGTTGTTGATATCGACCCCTTATTTTTGCTCTTCCTTGGAGAGATATTAAGAGCAGCACAATGATGACTGAATGAATATCACTTTTCCAGTTGCTCACAGACGCTTTACCATTTTTTCTGAGCATTATTTATTCACTCGACATTCAACTACCTCTGGTGGTGAGAAGCTACCTTGGTAGCCCTCAGCTGCCCTGGGCCAGTCTGACAGAACGTGGCTGCCATTTCGTGGCTACGTCCTCCTGGTCACCACCACACACACCCCGCCAGTCACACACAGCCATACAGGGAAATGTGGGTGAAGTTGCTTGCCCAAGGCCACAACGGCAGAACATACCTAGCGGAGATCAAATGCCAATGTTTTGGTTAAAGGACGACCAATACACCATTTGCCACCCCTGTAAAAAACGTAAAAAAACTGAATTTTCGTAAAAAAACTAAATGTGTTTGTTGTTTGTTGAACTGACCCATCTTTTTATTAATTGTGGTTTGAATCCTTTATTGAATCCTCAGTCCCGATGGGTCGCTGACCTTCAGAAAAGTTATCTTTAGAGGAATTATCATGTTGTTGCTTATTCAGGATATGATCACACTATGTTCATGTTGTTAACCTACGAGGTGTATCTTATTTCCTGAGTGTGTTCATGAGCATAGTGAGACCCTGACCTTGAAATAGACAGAGCATAGCAAGAAAATAACTTGAACGTTGCCAGATCATGAGCTGAGCACAGTCAGATCTTAGCTCACCAGTTCAAGACCCCTTGAGTTAGAGATACTGACTGTTTATTTGAAGTGTGTGTGGTTTTATTTTGTGATTTTATCATGCTGATGTCTTTCTGTGTTACCAGCTCATGGGGGCTTAAACCAGTTGGGTGGGATGTTTGTGAATGGTCGCCCATTACCTGAGCTGATCCGTCAGAGGATCGTGGACATGGCAGGTCAGGGGGTGCGACCGTGTGACATTTCTCGGCAGCTGCGAGTTAGCCATGGCTGTGTCAGTAAGATCCTGGGAAGGTGAGGGTACCCACACAATAATACACATTTGCATAATTGAGGGTGTAAGAGGCACCAATCATAGATTTTGATCATAATTGTTATATTGCAAACTTCAAAGTCAACTGATCTGATTGTGTTGATTCTCACACTCCACTAATATCCTGGAATAAACAGAATGTGTGATTTTGGTTCCGTTTTTTTAATCAATTTCTCACCTAATTACTCAAAGGTACTATGAGACGGGGAGCATCAAACCCGGGGTGATCGGTGGGTCCAAGCCCAAGGTGGCTACACCTCATGTAGTGGAGAAGATTGCTCAGTACAAAAGGAACAACCCCACCATGTTTGCCTGGGAGATCAGAGAGCGTCTGCTAGCTGAAGGTGTGTGCCCTGGGGACACCCTTCCCAGTGTCAGCTCTATTAACAGGTATCTGCTCGTTTACATCCGAACTAAAACTTTACCCACCATTTGAAACGGAAGATCAGAGAGCAGCAGCTTGCGTTCATCTACTACTGTTAACTTTGAACTTGCCCAAATCTAAGCTTTAAGTTAAAACACCTTGACCTGACCCTCAAAGTGTCTTTGACTTCAACTACATAATCAAACCCCACCCTAATTGTCCTCTAATGTTTATCTGGGTCATGGGGGAGACTTCCTTCTCTCCAGAAAACTTCCCCTACCTCCCGGGTTTAATATCTCCATAGTCATTCAGCAGGATCCCAAGCCTCCTCAACCGGCTCCTCTTAATGCAGCGGCTTTACTTCAGGCTCTTGCCAAGTCCCTGTCCACATGTACCCAGTTATTTTTAAAACTTGTATGTTTCAACTCTGGCCAAGGTGAATCGCATTTGAAAATTTTAAAACACTTAAAATGTTTGTCAATCCCCCATTAAACTTCAGAAGTGTTTGAGTATCCGTGAGGATATGTTTTTAACCTCAGTGCTTGAGTGGGTTTTCCTCCAGGTACTCCGGTTTCTCCCACAATCCCAAAAACATGTGGCAGGCTAGTTTAATAATCTAAATTCCCCCTTGTGTGAGTGAATATGGGTGTTGCCGTGTCCTGTCCTGGCACAAGATATAGCCACTTTTTCTGATAAAACTACTGGGGAAGCTACTAACCTTCCCCAGTGCATCCTGGAGTTCCTGGACTGATGAAGCCAACATAACAACATCTGTTAAAAGCAGAGTTGATATCATATAGTCCCTAACCCAGAGATTCTCTTGGCCACGGCTGCACCTGGATCACCAGTAATAAACATGAACAATGCATCCCTGCCAGACATGCATCAAGAGCAGGGTTGACCTGCTGCCAGCAAACGATGGGCAAAAGATGTGGAGCAAGATGGGCAGATTCAAAATCCACAGCCGGCCAACCTTCACTCACTCTTCACCCTCACCCCTGAGGGCCCTCTAGAGACATGAATTCACCACAAGTACGGTTTGGAAAGAAACCATGTATAAGGGTCCACTCATCCACTCACAAATCCACAGCCTCACACAGATGACCTTCTGCCTCCTTGTACCATGTAACAGAGTGGTAAGGTGTAGAAATAAAAACAATAACAATCTCAATAAGATTGAAAACCAAAAGGTTTAGGGCTATGTCTTTTACACAGATGCCTAAATAAAATAATTAATATACCTGTTATGAAACAGGATTCATAAACATTTTAAAAGAATTTGTGAGTCTTTCCTTGTGCTTAAGGCAACGTTGATTTGGAAACGCCCTAGCCCTCACATGAATGTACATTTTCTCTGTAGGATCATCCGCACGAAGGTCCAGCAACCATTTAATCTTCCTCTGGAGAGTAAAGCCCTCAGCCCCAGACAAACTCTAAGTATGACCCTTCCCCTCCCCTTTACCTTTGTTGAAATTATTGTAAGACTGAACTAAATCTCTTTCTCCTGTAGTCCACAGCTTACCTGTGACCCCACCCGAATCTCCTCAATCTGACTCTCATGGTTCAACGTACTCTATCAGTGGACTGTTGGGTATCAAAAGGACTCACCTTGACAGTGAGTTCATGCTACACAGGCAAAGATATGCCAGCTTTCTTGTTCATGGTCAGATGTACTGACAGTGTGGTCAAAGTGAGAACATGCATTCCTCCATGCAAGCTTCATAACTGGCGTATGCTCGTTTCTCTTTTTTGTTTGGGATTCATGAACCTCTAGCGATTTACTCAAGTGACTCTTAAACAGTATGTCGTCAGTACGTGGCACTTCCCTTTTTAGCTTTTTAGTCACGGCTTCCGCCAAACTCGTCAATCAAATTTTCTTTAACACCCGAAATAAAAGTAATCCAAATATTAAGTAATTCCTTCTTTTTTTTATTTTTAATTTAGATGTGCTAATGAATGTATTCAAACGTATGTTAATGATGGAGGAGAGGAATGTGAGGTGTTCTGTGATCCTGTGTGTCTAGTTTCATGAATCAGATTTTGTGCATATGAACATTTCGGTTTAAAATGTATGAAACACAAGAGATTCCAGGTCTTTCCTACTGGCTCTTCAAGCTGAGGTAAAGTACAGTTAGTAATAACTTTCAAGGGTTAGAAGGGCAACCAGAACAATGACTTACTTAGTTAATGTTTTACCAAAAGTTAAAGTACCTGTTCAAATTAAGCTTGCTGTCTTCCATGTGCTAAATTTGACTTTGACCAGGCTTTCTGACCACTTCCTGTCTTGTTTATTCTTGTTTGTGGCTGAACGCAAACATTTTGACTCCTTTATGCTTTCTCTTGTCTTCTATCCTCCTGGCTTGTGGGAAACCTGGGCTTTTGGCTGCTGGAGTTTTGTCTCTGTTTAGGTCTCGTGTTTTTGACAACTTGAGACCATTTGAACGTCAAACAACCAATCAAATTTCACGTCTCATAGCATAATGTTTGGGGGCGTATGTATGTCGCCATAACAACTGATCTATATGAAACAAGTGAGTCATAGAAAAAAGTCACAAAGGCGAGAAATTTAAAAAAAGCTGACAATGAAAAAAAGTGCAGAACAACAATAGTTCACCAGGCTCCTAAAACACAGAGCAAATCTGTGGCAGCGGGATATATTTGCAGAATAGAGAGCGGGTTTACGCTCTATTTCCCCAGCAACAGGGAGCTTTGAATAAGACAAAATAGAATTCCATGAACAGGTTCAGGAAAATCTCTCAGGGGCATGGGAAAAAGGTGTAACATCTTGCAGCGATATCCACATCTGTTGCTGCATGTTACCAACAGATACATTTTTTGTCAGATACATCACCTGATCTTCCACGATCGATACCAGGGGGCACACATCTAGTAAAATTGGATTAGAAGAGTCGAGTAGAATGTTGACAAAGGGTTGGCCAGGCATGGAAAATAATACTCTTTCCAAATCAAGTCGGCAAACAGGCCAAACATCTTTTCTTGAACTGCCTTAAACAAAACTCCCGGACATCTTTTAAATAGTGTATGCTGGGAACTTCTCGAACAAATCCAATGTTGCGAATGTTTATACAACTCAAGCTCATCATCAACACACAATAGATATTTGTTGTACGTCCGCGCCTTGTTTCCCATTGGAATAAAACTGAACCAATGAGAACACAGCTTCTTTAAAGATTTTCAAAGCAGAAATCAATGCGAAAGTCATCAGACGTTTAGCCAACAATCTGTGCATCGATATGTAAAAGTACTACATACCTTAAAAGGGTCTGTTCCATGCGACGCCACGAACACCATTTTAGGCCGGGGTTGAATGAATGACAAAAGATGGTGATGAAAGTGACATTTGTTAAATTGTCGTTTTATGTATCTGTGCTAAGTAGGCAATGTTATTACAGTGGTACCCTGAGATACGAATTGAATGCGTTCCAGAGTGACATTCGGATCGCAAACATTTCGTATCTCGAAGCAAGTTTTTCATGTAAAACACATAATACATACAGCGGAAACAACAGTATAAGTAGATGAAAAAAATTAAAAACCAGAGAAAAATCAAGTGATGTTTCTTCAACCCGTAAATCTACACATTGTAAATGTAATAAATGATAATAAAACAGAAAACACAAGTAAAATATGTAATATGTTCACAAATGTGAAACCTCACCTTGAGAGTGAAGCCATGTGTCGGAGGTGGTGGAACGGATGCAGAAGACATTACAGCACTACGTATGAAAGTTACCTTTCTCGAGATATTTCACGAATTACGAACAGCAACACGGTATCAAGCACGAGCGCAGACAGATGGAGAGACGCTTCTGAGAACGCGTCACTGGGTTTCTCTAAGTTGCGCTACAGAACAACACTTTCCATGTTATAAACATTATTTCTTTTACGACGCCTTGACTCTTAACATTTGTTACAGCACATTATTAGTAATCTATACGTAATGTTTAGCTGTGTTGTTGAAGTGTTTTGAAGCATATCAGACCCTTTTTGCACTGGGAGATAGCAGCGCCAGAACCCGGAAGTGCAGCATGACGTCACACAAACAAGCAAATAATTGAACAGAACAGCTTGTAATTGTTCGTATCTCGAATTTTCCTTCATATCTCGAAGCAAAAAATTTCCCGCAAGACGTTTCGTATCTTGAACATTTCATAAGTCGAAGCATTCGTATCTCGGGGTACCAATGTATTCCTAAATAACTTTTAAATCAAATATATTTTATAGAATTCACCTGTTTTTTAAATTGTACTATGAGGAGTATCCTTTTGAGTTGCAATATTATAGACGACTACCTCTATGATAATCCGTGGACGTGAGGCTGAGAATACTTTTAGGGGATCTCACCTTACATGTTGTCTTTTGAGAATGCATTCATCAGCATAATATTTGTATTGTTTGTGCTGTTTTTAGGCGATCAGGAGAGCTGTGTGCCCAGTGTGGATTCTCAGGGCAGTAGTGGAGCTCCTAAAAAACAACAAAGAACCGAAAACTTTCCTTCAGCATACACAGACTGTAGCTTCAGCCACAAAACACAGCAGGTACGGTCTCTTATAAAACTCACGGCAGTGGATGGTTAATCAATTTTCTGATATGGTTTAATGTTCTCTTGTTTAGTTTTCGAAATAAAACATTTGAAGATGAAATGTGTGTAGATGTAGTGAAAACATCCTCTGAATGCATGATCTTCGCAGTACTGGAGACAGATTCAGGCATTATAAAGTAAATAATAATAACAAAATGAATATACACCCGGGACAGTACTTATTTATACATGCCATAATTTTCAATTTATAATTGAACCTTTGGCAGTACAATTGGCATCATTACATTTGTGCAGGAATCACTACCGTACAGCAGAGATCGTACCACATCACCTTTCAATTACTGATTGTTGCAGATTATGGGAGCAGCTGAGCTGATTAAACCGAAACCTTAGGCGGTCGTCCATGGCCTTTTCCATAATTATGCATCATTTAATATGATTTTACATAATATAATGGTTCTTAAAATAGCTTAAGCAAACACTTTCCGTATGCTTTAAGGACAAATCTGGTGGATTGTATAAATTAGAATTAGCATCGAGCTATTTTTTAATGCTATAAACATTAAAATGCTCTGTTCTGAGAAAAACGCTCGTGGTCAGTTTTCCAGATTCAATCACTTCTGTGTTGGATTCATAGAGATTTCGCCGCTTGGTTCATCTGGGTTCTCTCAGAGTCAGTGATTGCTAAAAACTGGAACAGGGAACTGGAAATATTCCCCAGAGAGTTTGGTCCATATTGGCATGATAGCATCCCGCCGTTGCTGCAGATTTGTGCAGTTCAAGCTTTATGACATGGAGCGTTCTCCTGCTGAAAGTAGCATCAGGACATGGGGACACTGCAGTCCTAAAGAGATGGACATGGCTAGCAACATGGAGGCTGTGGCATTGAAAAGTGCTCCAAGAAAATATCCCCTACACCATGACATCACCACCTGCGGCTTGACCTGTGGATAGAAGGCCGGATGAATCCATGTTTTCATGATGCTGACAGCAAATTCTCACACAAGCATCCAATTTTAACGAACCTGTGCCAATCGTAGCCTTAATTTCCTGTTCTTAGCTGCCAGGAGTGGAACCCCGTGTGGTCTTCTGCTGGTCTGGCCCATCCGATTCAAGGTTTGACGTGTTGTGCATTCAGCAGAACCTCGATTGAACCTTGATTCTTTGTACTACTTGCTGCATTTCTCTCAGCTCGAACCAGTTGGCCAGATCTCCTCGGACCTCTGCCATCAACAAAGCATCGGTGTCCACAGGACTGCTGCTCACTGGAGATTTTCTCTTTCCGGACCTTTCTATGTAAATCCTAGAGATGGTTGTGTGCACCAACCATGCCACATTCAGAGTCTCTAAAATCACAATCATCATGTTTTGGGCAATAACTGGATTCAAAGTGAAGCTGGAGGCACAAACATGCCACCAGAATCCAACCAAACTCAACTCCAAGCTATTTGTTGAAGCATGGGTTAACTGTTGTGGGCTGAGCACCATATGATTTGGCTTGAGGTGGTAAGGGTTATCTGTGCACCACACCAGCCCTAAACTAAACGGAGAACCTGTGAGGGTTACAACAAAGAGGGTATGGTGAGACGAGAGGTAATAAATATAATTACTCTGGACCAGGGGTGCTCACACAGTTTGTGAGCTACTTTTAAAATGACGGAGTCAAAGTGATCGACCCGCTACAAAAATGTAAAACATCAATCAACAAACAATTATTTTCAACGTTATTGAGAATTGACAAAACACACATAATAATTAACTATTTACATTTTTTGTAATAACGTGAGTTTAATTTGATGACTTGCACTGAATTGAATCATTAGAACAGTTGTGTGTGATCTGAATTGATGGTAATAGAGTGATTTTTATGGGAGCAATTGAGCAAATAATCAAGAATAAAAATGATGCTCTAATAAATATTTAAATATTTATTGAAACTGAGTCATGCAGTACAATATTCAGGTGAGGAGTGGCGTGTTGCTAGATTTTGGTTGTAATAGAAGAATTTAGAATGAAGTTATGAAGCATATTCTGGGTAAAACTTTGGATCTGGTCATTTGCAGACGGTCCCTAAGCGATTCCATGTCAGCGGGTTGCTCATAGACGGTAATGTGTTTCTGCGAATGCCGAGGAAAAAAAAAACGTTTTGTAGTTTGTCCGCTACATAACACAGATTAAAAATAGATATTATTTGTTTACTAAGAACATTCTGGTTTCGAGCTATTAAGCAGAGAAAACCGAATCCGTGAATCTGCAGCTAACTTTACTGAACTGATCAGCTGATCATGTTTCAATTTCACGCCGCGATCGACCAGCAGCACATCGACGTAATGAGCAACCCTGTTCTAGAGTCTCCGCTAATTTCCAGAGATTTGAACAAAATTGTTGCTTAGTCACAATATGATCCATGCATTAGCTGATGTGCTACGCTTGAAATTCAAATCTTCAGCGCTAATTGGGTGAGAGGCGGGGGTACACCCTGGACAGGTTGCCAGTCCATCGCAGGGCAATATTCACACCTAAGGGGAATTTAGATTATTATATTTAACCCGAAGCCTGTTGTTTGGATTGTGGGGCAAACCCACACAAGCACCGGGAGAACATGCAAACTCCTTCCAGGAAGGTCACCGGCGAGCCTCGAACTGACAAGCTGGATTGTGACTTTTTTTATATCCTGCAGTCTCTGTATCCGCACTCAACACTCAGCTCCAGCCTGGATGAAGCAAAACCCAGATCCACCATCAGCAGAAACGTGATGCCTCATCAGGGATACACCCTGCTCTCAGGTGATGACTACAGTTATGACTTTCATGATAAATAAAATCGCTCAGTTGCATTTCATTAACCACTTCCCTCATTTACAACCAGGCATCCGTTGTTGCGTTTGTGTAATCCACCCAGAGTTAATTGTTTGCTTCAAAGTTCACCTAAAATCAGGGAACAGTTTTATATAAACTGAAACATATAAACTTGTTTAGAGACTGGTAGAAGAGAAAGAGGAAATGATGATGACATCCATCCCTTAAACGAGTTGAACTGCTTCATCCCTGCATCAATCTCTCTACCTGTGCATTCAGAGCCCCTCCCCCTCTGCATGAAACAGGAAGTAGTGACCGAGGGTGAACACTCAAGAGTCATGACTGACTCCACCCTTCTGGAGCCCTCTTCCATTTCAGCTCCAGCCGCTCACAGTTTCAGCTTCAGCACATTTTCCCATCATGCACCAGATCATCATCTTCCATCTTGTTTTGTTGTGCTTGTGTGTTGAGAAAATTCTGCTTAAAATCTGAATCTCTGTGTGTGCCTAGGGTTAGATGTTGCCAACTCTACAATGCCCGGTTACCCACCAGCCCAGACCAGCTTCCCCAGCAGCATGATCTCAGGTGAGTGCAGGCAGATGCGTTGTGAGGGCGGATCTTTGTTTGTGGTGTCGCTGAGAATTGACAGTTCACACTCGCGTCGCCCTGCACAATTGTGTGTCCAGCGCACTGTGCATTATACCACAGGGGCAGGAGATTTTAGGCTCATTGTGTTCAGACAGACACCAATAAGAACCAGATCCGTGTTCGTCCTGCTCTGACTAAGAATTTAGTGCTTGATCACCGTCAAGTAATTCTGTCATTTCTGCAGTAAAATCTCAGCCTGAGACTTCTTTAAAATCTTTAAAAGCTTTGGCTGCTCACATTTAGACATGAGGCATTCAATGTTGAAGCACATCCCAGTGTGCAAACTGGTTAAACTGTGGAGATGAGAGTATTTCACTAGGTCTTGTTTACAGCAGGCGTTGATGCTCAGTTCCGATTCGATGCCTGTACTCGATCTTTATCACCTCTGTTACACGTTCTTTCAAATATCGGATTTACATTTGCCATTAGCAACATACACAAGGTCACAGAAACATTGTAGTAGTGCGCAGTGGAAAAGATGGATGAAAACCCACAAGATGTTCAGGCAAAGAAGGAGAAAAACAGCATTTTCCTCCTCTGTGTTTGTTGTGAGTTGAAGCTGTCGAGTTTCTCACACACATTTCCCAGTTGACACCATTAAACCGCTGCAAACCGTCTCGTTTAATAATGATGTCGCAATACACCAGGAACTCTGACTCTTCTGTTTACAGTCATGTTGGCTCAGATTTGATTCATTTCCACCTATGAATGAGGCTTGATTCAAATAGTCTTGACCTGTTTACACGATCACATCTGGTCCCGAAAATCAAAATTGTGTCACATTAAACTGGCGGTGTAAACAGGGCCTAAGAAAAAACCTTTTATCGCCAACCATCTTAGCAGACCTAGTGCCACTTGGTAAAAGGAATCAAAGAAGGGTTAGGGTCCGTGATGGGGCTGTAAATGTTCTGTAAATGTTTCCTTTGCCATTGGACAAACAGACAGAAATGAGCAAACGCCAGACATGAAGCTTGCATGGAGGAGCTCACATTCCAACGTTCATTTAAGTGTAATCTTCTGTGCATACACCGCATTGTTATGAGGCACCTGGAGCCTGTACCATGAAGCTGGATTAAGTGGTCAACTAAGTTTAGAATTAGTTTGCACCAATCCTGGGTTTTGGGTACCATGAAAGGTTTTTGGATTTAATCAATCTTTGCCACCCTGGTAACTTATGCCACAAGGCTAACCAGCTCCGGAGCAGGTTATGTTCTGGATTAGAGACCACTCACTTACATTCGTCCAATCAGCAGTTACAAAAGGAATGTTAAAGTGACGCAACACTCTAACGACGGTAACAATGGCTTCACCTTGTCTTCGTCTTAATCTTGTGGATATTTCTGTTCAAGTTGTTACACTTCGTAGGGAAAGAGTTTTTATCGACACATATTTGCGTGAAAGATACAGGTTCCCCGCGGAAGGAATAGCGTACATTTTCAAGCTTCCTTGTTGTGAAAGTGACATTAGGACGAAGTACAGAATGACTTGGTGGAGTGGCTGCGGCGCCCAGGGAGCTGTGGGGAACTGGTGACTTGCTCAAGGTCACCACAGTAATGGTTGTCTCAGGAGGAAGATAGTTTCAACACTCATCCCACCTTCAGCTCCCAGTGGAGCTGGGGATTGAACCGGCAACCTTTTCAAGTCAATCACCTGATCCACTAGGCCACGACTGCCACATTGGTCAAACAGCCAGAAGATACGAATTGTGACGCTGAATTCGTCTGCTGCCATGATTGTTTTGTGCTGGGGTTACACAAAAGTATGCAGACAAATTAGCGTTTACTTTATCTTGTAATGCAACCATAAACACATTAACATTAGGTTTAAAAATAAAACGTATTGGTATTAACACACCGTTATCATAGACATATCACCCATGATAATCAATTTTACATTAATACAGAATGTTCTTCTTACGTATTCACATGGTCAGCAATTTTCTGTCAGCAATCCTTTCTGATTCAGGAATTCTGGTCAGGAATTTTCTGTCCGGCCACAGCATTACTACGAGACAATAATATATGTTTAAATTTTAATCTGCAGAGAAATAAAATGATCTCTCCGTGTTTATCGTGGTGCTTACATAAGTCTTTTATGAACATGCGCCTGGGAACTAATCGTAGCTTAAGGATCAAAGCCTGACTTGACAAAGAAAGAGCTGCTCCATGGAATCAACTGAGCCAGATTTAAGAGGTTTGGTTTTGTCAAGTCGAAACTAATACTGAGTTTTTTCAGCCACATTCAAGGCACAGGCCTCTGCTGTGAAGTAAATAGTGTTTTGTGAAGATATCCTAGTCCCATCTGTAGCCCTATGAAGCGCTGGCAGCTCAATCGAAGCATCGGCAGACCCTATGACCCTAATCAAAGCTAGTGATTGACCAAACACAACCTTGGCGATCCCCATTCAGAACAAAGAAAAGATGTGCTGTATTTAAACGTAATTTCTCTCTTACCCGTATTTGCCCTTTAAATGCTACAACAATTCTGTTACAACTGCATTTGGTCCAATAATGGTTTGTGTTACAGCCACAAAGTTTAGCTGGTCAGAGATTAACCGAGAGACCAGTGTTTTTACTGTTTGTTTGCCATTAGAATTGCTCTTTCTGAGAGAGAGAGAGAGAGAGAGAGAGAGATGATCTGAATCGCAGCAAATCTCAATTCAATCTTGTTTTGTTGGATGAATTCTGTCGAGTGTGAAATGAAACAGTTTGATTTATGATGGTGCACACGAGAGCCATAAAAAGCCAGTTTAAGCTGAAGAGAGAGAGAGAGAGAGAGAGTGGATGGGAGTCTGGGTTTATGCACCAGCGAACAAAGTATTAATGCTTCACCAGTGAGGAAAATCACACACAGCCACCTGAGCCGGTGAGGGACGATTACACAAACACTTGAAACACACACACACACACACGCACGCACACACACACACACACGCACGCACAAACACACACACGCCATCTTTGCCCTCCACAGCCACACAACACTGGGGTTCGGTGGTTAGGGATCTTGGATAAAGTCACTGATTGTAACTGTCGTGCTGAAGGTCAGAACAGTTCTATCCTTCGAAACCATGCTTTGAACGACGTCTCGACTAACGTTGTAATCTATCGAACAGCTTCACTCATCTAAACGAAATACTCGAAACATCAAACCCTTGTGTTCAACACACTTTAAACCCAGGAATAAAGAAAACCACGAGTCACCTGAGTGCTCTTGGGATCTCTTCTCATCCTTCTTGTTCAGTTTCATTTCAGTGAACTCTGGAGCACTTCATTTGTGATGAGAACACGAATTTAAACTAAACCAGCTTCCTAAGTCAGTAGTGCTTATCATTATGGGATGTTTTTCTTTGGGAACTTCTAGCAGCTCATAACTGTTTGGTTTGATAAGCTCCAAATTTTAACTCTGCAGTTGTTTTATTGTTTAAAAAACGTCTTATAGAACAACACCAGGTGAAATCCCGCAAAACAAAATCGACTCGTGCTTTAATTTCCCAAACATAAACATGGCAAGTTCTTACAGAATTTAATCTCGCCTTCTATTTAAGGAAATGCATCTGCACTTCTTTTTCAAATCTAAAGTGATTCATATATAAACGGTTGTGAAATGCGTTCATTATTGGCTGTTCCCTTTCAGTCGGTCCCGGAGACGTTAGTCGGGATTAGACCGACTGAATGGGAGCGAATCACAGTGAGAGCGAATGACGAACATATCAACGGGCAAATTAATTTGCAGGCGTAGGTGATTGATTAGCAATCAGCCGAGTATAAAGCCGGGCGTGCCTAAGCCTCCAGTATGCAATTTTCCTTCGGAGCTGACTGAGTGAGACTCTCTCTCCTGAACTTTGACGCTTCTAGCTTGAAAGATCAGCAGGTTGCTTACCTCTTGGCTCTTTTGGTGTAGTCCTCTGCTAGCTCAGAATAGCATGCCACCAACGCCAGCACCTCGAAGATCTTCTCAGGCAAGCCTGTCCAGTGATTCAGCCGTTTTCTCGTTTATCCTGTCCATTTTTCACGACACGATGAGCAAAACGTGCACTATTCCTGGCTGTTGTGGGCTTCTCGTTGAAAAGACGGTCACGGGAGTTGCGCGATGTGTTTGGTTTCCACCACACCGACGCGGCTCTCGTGAAGCGCGAGTGTTTGCATTGCAGCACTCTGCTGAGTCGCACGCGGAAGTTTTGGGTAGAACGGCGTCAGGTGATTCCTCGCGTCATCCCCAAACACCGAGCGTGCTTCCCGTCTGGTCTGCGGGTGAATCGGACGGCGCTTCGGTGTCGCCCTGTACCTCGTATGATCCTGTAAACGATCTGCTCTCCCACGCAGCATCGGAAGGGGCGCGGCTTTCGGTTCTCCAGTTCAACTGCCTCCTTCGGGATTGCAGCCGAGCTGGAGCCGGAGGCGTTCGCGGTGCTCTCACAGCCGCAGCCTCGATCGGCGGGAGGTGACGGTTCCCCGCATACCGCTAGTGCCTTTTTCTCCCCGAGAAGCACGAGGAGCTCACTAATTCTGGCAGGCTCCCCTGCCCGTCAGGGGATTGAGCTCCTCCCTCTTCACCACTCTGGTCAATGCAGCAGATACGGGTTACTCTTCGATTCCCCGAGTGGGTAGGTTGTGGCGGTGCTTACCCCGACAGCGCTGCTGCTTGACGGTCTCGTTCGGGTGTTCCCGCCAAAGCTGGGAGGTTTCCTCAGTCCTGATGATGAGAGCTTATTCAGCTGCAGGTAAATCTGCTGCATCATTGCATGCTATGGCGACCTTACAGGTCCTCCGTGTCATGCACCAGGGTGGTGGTGACCAGCAGTCTCTCTGAGACTCGCTTTCAGCCGCTGAGTGTCGCCTCGTGCTACAAGATCAGCCGTGCTGAACATCGGTCACGCGATGTCCACGCTTGTGGTCCAGGAACGCCATCTGTGGTTCGAGCAGGCTTCAATGCGTCCCGAGGACCGATTTTCGGCTTCCGTACGCGCCTGTCTCCCCGGATGGCCTCTTTGGCGTCGCCGTGGAGATTTTCGTCAAAGGTCTCCACGATCAGGAGGCAGGCGGAGGGTCTGGGTATAAGTCCACGCCAGAAGCAGCAGGCGTTGCTTCTGGGCCGGAACCCTCTCCGCCTGTTCGCTGCCAAAGAGTACGTCTCCTGCCTTGGTTTACTCCTTCGACCTCTGGTCCGGGGAAAACCCCTGCATGTGGAAGACGGAGCCAACCTCTGAGGTTTTCGAAAGCAGATGAGGGTTTCTAGTGAAGCTCCCCTGAGGTTGGCGACTCGGGAGGAAACGAGCTCTTCTTTGGGTCTGGTCATGGACCCAGCTCCCCCAGGGGCGGGGGAGTCCACCACACACTCCTCGCTGCCGTCCTCCGGGACGGCGGCACCTATTGTGTCAAAGATAGAACTCACTTCCTACCCGAGAATAGCGGTCTCGCATGCCCGGCGGTCTGGGGTTCCTCTTCCTCGGTCTCCGACGAAGACCCCGACATGGGCCCGAGCCCCGCTGGCCATGGCAGAGAGCGCGGGAGCACACCACCCCTGCCCTCATCTGACCATCTCCCAGGGTCCTTCCCTGGTGATTCCGCCCACAAGTCCGCCTCGGGGCGGCCCCGCCATGGGGACCATCGGCACGTCCCGACCACGACCCCTGTCAGCTTACCTGGGAGCCTGGCGGAAGCTTCCCGGGGTCTCACAGTGGGAGGTCCGGACAATCCGGGAGGGCTACACGATTCAATTCGTGTCCGACCCCAGGTTTCGAGGTGTGCTTCACACTCCTGTTCCCCGAACAGGCGCCTCATTCCTGCGAGAGGAGATCGACGCCCTTTTACCAAAAGGTGCGGTCGAGCCGGTACCCCCAGCCGATATGGAACGAGGGTTTACAGCCCATACTTCCTGGTCCCCAAGAAAGCAGGCGGGCTGCGACCAATCTTGGATTTGAGGCGTCTAAACCGGCACCTGGCCAAGTACCGGTTCAAGATGCTGACGGTCCGCTGCATTCTACCATGCATCCGTCCTGGAGATTGATTCGCAACAATCGACCTGAAGGACGCGTACTTCCAGGTAGAAGTGGTTCCAAGGCACAGACCCTTTGTAAGGTTCTGTTTCCAGGGCCATGTTTACCAGTACAAGGTCCTACCCTTCGGTCTTGCCCTATACCCTCGCACCTTTACGAAGGTTGTCAGGGCCGCGCTAGCCCCGCTCCGCCGGGCAGGCATTCGGATCCTGGATTACCTCGACGACTGGCTTCTCATAGCCTCGTCCAGAGACCAGTTGATCAGACACCAGGGCAAGGTGCTTTCGCACTTAAACCGTTTGGGTCTGAAGGTCAACTGGGAAAAGAGCCACCTCACCCCAGTGAGAGTCATCTCTTTTCTCGGGATGGAGCTGAACTCCGAGAGCATGCTGGCGCGATTATCGGTAGAGCGCACCAGGGCCTTGCTGACCGCACTCTTCGCGGTGTCCTCTCGACCAGTGGTCAGACTGAAGTTAATTCAGGGGCTCCTGGGGCATATGTCAGCCGCAGCCCCAGTCATTCGACTCTGGCTCCTGCGTATGCGACCACTGCAGCAATGGCTTCTCGCGCGAGTTCCGAGTTGGGCATGGCGTCAGGGAGCGCTACGTCTGCCCACGGCAGACATGCTCCCTTACCTGAAGGTCTGGAAGGCGGAGTGCTTCTGAGGTCTGGGGTGCCTCTTTCGAGCCACCCCAACCGTGTGGTGGTCACCACCGATGCCTCAAAGACTGGTTGGGGCGCCATGTGCGGTTCCCACCGAGAGTCCGGTGCCTGGACCGGAAGACGCTCTCGCTGGCACATAAACCATCTCGAGCTAGTTGCAGTCATTCTAGCGCTACGGCGCTTCTGACCGCTCCTCCGGGGGCGGCACGTGCTGGTCAGGACCGGCAGCACTGCGGTAGTAGCGTACATCAACCACCAGGGCGGTGTACCCTCCCGCTTCCTGCACTACCTCACCGGTTTTCCCCAGTGAAGCCTCTTAGCACAACCTCTGTGCATGGTCAGGGGGGATGAGCGCGGGCTACTCTTTTCGCCCTCTTCTGGCCGAACAGAGTATGGTCTCCAGACCTCTCTGCGCTCGTGACAGCCCCCCTTTGGCCGATCCCCTTGAGTCCAGATCTGACTCAAGGGGGGGGATACAGGCACCCGCGGCCAGACCTCTGGGCCCTACTTGTATGGCATATCTGTCCGCGGTGGACCCCGAGCCTCCACCACCCCTCGCGGTGACTACCTATACCATGCGTTAGCCCCCCCCACTGAGTGTGCTACGCTGGCAAGTGGGGTCGGTTCGTCGAATGGTGCTCTTCCCGCCAGGAAGACCCCGGGACATGCCCCATCTGAGTGGTGTTGACCTTCTCCAGGAGAGGTTCGATCGGGGGCTGTCCCCATCGTCCCTCTAGGTCTACGCCGCCGCTATTTCTCCTTCCACCTCCGGGGTGAAGGGAAATCAGTGGGCAGCCACGCACTGACGGTGAGATTTCTCAAGGGGGCTAGGCGCCTCCGGCCTCCTAGACCACCCTCCATTCCTCTTGGGACCTCTCCGTCGCCCTTCGGGGCTGCGGAAGTCACCTTTCGAGCCCTGGCATTTGGCAGAGCAGCGTGTCCTCTCACGGAAGACCGCACTCCTGCTTGCTTTGGCCTCAATTAAGAGGTTGGAGATCTCCAGGCACTGTCCGCCGACGAATCCTGCCTGGAATTCGGCCCTGGTGATTCTCTGGTTACCATCAGACCCATGCCCGGATTCATCCCCAAGGTCCCATCCGTCCCCTTCCGGGACCAGGTGGTGACCCTGCAAGCTCTGCCCGGGGAGGAGGCAGAACCAGCCCAGGGTTCGTTATGTCCTGTGCGAGCTCTCCGGATCTACTTGGACAGAACCGGGGAGCTTCGTCGCTCCCAGCAGCTCTTCATATGTTTCGGAGGCCAGCGTATGGGTTCCGCTGTCTCCAAGCAAGGCTTGCCCACTGGCTAGTGGAGGCTATCCGCCTAGCTTATGAGGCGTGTGAGGTTCCCTGCCCTCTCCATCTGAGGGCCCAATCCACTCGCGGCATCGCTGCCTCGTGGGCGTTGGCTAGAGGGGCCTCACTCGCCGACATTTGTAGAGCTGCGGGCTGGTCTACACCTAACACGTTCATCAGGTTCTACAACCTTGATGTAGGCTCTGTTCCCTCTGCGGTCCTGAGTGGTGGCAGTCACCCTTAGGGGACGGAGCAGGTGTAAGCTTGCAGTACTCTCCTCGTCATCAGGGAGAAGTACACCTTTCTAAGAGCTCCCCCTTCGGGCGGCTCTCCCATCCTCCCCCCTTCGGCATCTGACTGAGCGGAGCAGTCAGCGCTGCCAGGTTCCGTGTGGTGGCCTTGCTCCGGCCTGGTCCCCGCAGAACTGGCGCTCCCTTTCTATGTTCTTATACAGCTCCCCCTTCAGGTGGCTAGTATGAACCCGTTCCGTTACTCCCCTTGCTTTGGCGCGTAACGATGACTTCCGTCTCTGCCTCCTCTCTCTTGCAGAACGATGACCCGCTGGTAGCCCTTCGGGCCTCGACGCGATCTCCGCCACTCCTCCCTGCGGGTCGAGGGGTGCCTCCTTCTGGTCGTCAGCATCAACCAAGTACAGCAGAAGCTCTCAGTGTTGGACGACTTCCCCGTCAATGAGTATTCCGGGCAGGGGCAGAAGGAGTTCCCATTCAGGTACTAACGGCCTCTTACTAACCCCTCTCTTGGGTTTAGTGCCGACCTGTCTGGATGGACTTCGGGCATGGCCCTTTACAGAGGCTCCCATTCAGTCGGTCTAATCCCGACTAACGTCTCCAGGACCGACTGAAAGGGAACGTCTAGGTTACTTGCGTAACCCCACGTTCCCTGAATAGGGAACGGAGACGTTACCCTTCGCCATGCCCTGGAAGTCATGGATCTGAGGTAAGCTGGGAGGTAAGTGGGTCCAGCTCCTCGGAAAATTCCATACTGGAGGCTTAGGCACGCCCGGCTTTATACCCGGCTGATTGCTAATCAATCACCTACGCCTGCAAATTAATTTGCCCGTTGATATGTTCGTCAGTCGCTCTCACGGTGATTCGCTCCCATTCAGTCGGTCTAATCCCGACTAACGTCTCCGTTCCCTATTCAGGGAACGTGGGGTTACGCAAGTAACCTAGACGTTTCTTCATCTTCAGTTGTTTATGTCTGGGAGTTCCAGGAAGCACCACTTTGACCAATTTGCTGCCCCAGCCACACACACGTACACGCACACGCACTCTAGTCATTCTGAATGTAGTGCAACTTTTTAACTTAGGATTTCAATTGAAACACAGCAATATTTGACAATAAATTTGGTTTGGTTTCCAGAAGGAATTGTGTTTATTTAATCTGTATTTATTCAGTTATTTGTAAACATTAGTCTATTGTTCTTATTGTTACATGTGATTTATTGTCTTTTTTTTTTTTACAAATGAACAATTAGCATTTATCAAAGGTAACAATTTTAAAATATAGTTATTTCTGAATATTTAATATTAGTTAATAAATGTAACGGTTATAGTGAAATTAGGGCTATTGTAACAGATATGCAAAGAATTTGCCGGGAAAAAATTATTAACCTTAACTGTTAACTAATGAGCTAATTCATATGCAGTTTATTTTCTTCTTGATGTTTCATGAATTAAAAAAAAACATAGAAAGTGTAAAATGAAATAATTTACAATTGAAATCAAACTTAATGCAATTATGACATAAAATAAAGCGCGACTTCAAAATTTCAACCATGAGTTCCACCCTTCTCTGCTTCTGATTGGCTGGATCAAGAGCTTCTTCCAATGAGATGAGAATGCTTTCAATCGAGGGTGGATTCATTCGGGTTCTTACACTGATGTGGTTGGCTGATGGTCAGGATCGAACCAGCGCTTCCAAAACCGCCACCACTGTGTTTCTGCAATACATGGCGGTATAGTTTGGTGGCAAGTGTGGCATGTGAGAAGAGTAAAATAAAAACTCAGTGTGTGAGAATTGAAAACCCTGCCTTTGTATAGGAAACGTTGACCAAAAATCTTTATGTTGTTTATATTGTTTATCACAGATGATGGAAAAAACATCCAACCACATTCTTTTCAGGGATATCGTTTGTGTTATGAATGCCTATGAATGAACCACTGTCCGTGCCGTGCACAGTGTACGAGCAGGCTAGAGAGATCCTGGTGGAGTCTCAAGCCTCAAGGTATGAGCCACTTGCTCATTCTAACCAATCAAAAAGCAGCTTTGGAAATGAGGCTCCCGGCTAATGAGTCGTGTTGATGTGGTCACATGACTGCATTATGGGTTCATTTGAGGTAGCTTGGTTCTGACAGATCTGTGAGGTTTATACACTCTATTGATCAGTTGTTGACACGGTTCCTGACCACATGAACCAAACACAGGTGTGAACGCTCCCGACACAGTCCCAAATGCCTTGATTGTATGATGAAGATGTATAATTTTTTGTTTTTGTGAACTTTTCAGCGTCCGAGTACACAGGCCAGAGCTACAGCCAGGTGCCCTACACAGCATACAGTGACGCCTGGAGATTCAGCAACTCCAGTCTACTGGGTGAGAGAGGGAGAGAAGGGGGGCAATGGAAGGCTATAAACAATAAAAAACCCTGCGATAACCACTAGTGCGATAACACAAGAACGCCTCGATAAGGCTGAAAATAATCCCACTGGCTACATCACCAGTTACATTATTGGTGAGATAATGCAGCGTCAAACTTATTTAACAGAAAGACATACTTTTCTTTACTTTCTTATACTATTTCTGGGTTTCATTCCACCGGGGCGTCTCTTTCATTGTTAAAATGGGGGCCGCATAAAATAAGCAAATAGCCATGTTTCCACCCAAAGGTATACATTAAATTTATGCGCAAAACTATCCAATGAATCCTAGAGAACTGGCATCAAATTTCATAAGAAAAATGGAAGTGACTGCGCTAGGAGAGGATATTTTTTACTGTATATAAAACTTTCTTGTCTCTTAGAACACTTAGGCGAAACACAATATGCGCAGTCATGTGATCACGCTATTGGAGGCAGGAGACTGCTCTTTGGGAATGCAGCCGATCGAGACAGTTCTTAGGAATTTCTCTTTGATGACAACTGTGAATACCAGTTCAAACAAACACAAGTTACCAAAAAAAACCCCACAAATAATGTATTAAATAGCCTCAGACAAGTTCACATTTGTGTTGGAAGCTTATGTGTTTAATTTGAGGAAATTTGCAGTGTAGCAGCATTTCACTTCAATATGAATGGCCATAGACCGGGACATGTGGCATAAAATGATAAAATGTGATCTGATCTTCATCTAAGTCAAGGGTATTGACAAACATAATGCGTCTAAAGATAAGAACATACAACGATGATGATCTTTTGTGATGAACCAATAAATTTCCCAATGCTTTGTGGAAAAAAGTGAGCCCTGAAAAGCAGCTCAAAACCATGTTTCTCCACCGTACTTTATATTTTCATGATTATATGATACGGTGTGTCCACTCTAAGCTATGTTTCACTGTGTGGACTTCCTTTGATGACTTTTTGCTCATGTTTTGACTTCATGTTATAGATTATCTGCCATCAGACTGTCATTGGCTATATTTCTGCCTTTCTTTGATCAATCGCTCAGTAATTTGGTCTCTGTGAGTGACGTCAATCCAAACACATGACGGAGTTCACGGTCTGTGTCCATCATGTGTGATTGGTTGCCTTTTCCAGATTTCAAGCAATAATTTCTGGCTGTTAGATATACTGGAAGTTGTTTGTGGCGGGGCGTGTCATTTTCTTCATGTGCACAGCAAACTGCAAAAGCGTGTGGTTTTTATCACTGGAGTGCACACCTCCTATAACCCTTATGAGACTACAGCTGTCAAAAACCTTGTTTGAGTTCATGAAAGATTTCACTCACTTTTTTCACGAGCACTATGACATTTTTGTTGCTTGTTATAAAAGCTTTTAGAAGAGATTTCATTACTTTTAGACATATGCTTATCAATACCCTTGATTTAAGGCCCAAACACACCAACTGTGTCGTTGTCTCTCATCAGCCATTTTAGACAAAAACCTATGACACCTGACTACAAACTAGCTTTCTGCATCTGCGTGAGATGTAGCTTTGCGTACATGCAGATGCTCCAGGAACAGAACCCCGAAGTGTGCTGCTACAAAGTGTGTTTGCATAGTTTTTTGTTTGTACAGCACTGGCCTCTCTTGAATCAAACTGAGCGACTGTCTTCAATAGCTTTGTTCCACACACCCATGATTGGTTCTGAAAGACAATTGTGCAAACAGCAGTTTTTTGCTTTACTTCATGTTCAAGTCCTCCATGAGCTCGGATTGAATGACTGCCAACAAATCAGAGTGTTCGATTCAATGGCGATACAATGTGTCTGAATCATCTGACGAGAGCCGAGAGACACTGAATGCCCACAAACTACCCGATGAAGCACAACGGCTGAGCATCGGCCTTTAGATGAAAGACAGATCACATTTTTCTTGCCACTGTAGATCCGAAACAAGAGGGGACTCAGAACTGAACCCTGAGGGACAACAGGCTTCACATCACAATGTTAGAAAAATATAATATTTGATTAACTTTTTAACTATGCATTTTTAAACAATAATGTCATTTCGTTTCAAAAACGTCCCTGGAAAAGCAAAAAATAAGTCAGGATAAACTGTGAAATATCTTGCAAGAGCAATACAGGAAAAGTTATGTTTCTCAGAATGTTGGTATGTCCCGCACTAAAAGAGATGGCTACTTGAGTTTAGATCCTTAAAGGAGCAGAGGAGCAGCACAGCCTGAGAGCGCCTGTAAATACTCAAGCAGTCTTTCTTTTTTGTAATTCTTCTAATTCAATGTGTCTTTCTGTGTGTTGTTCTTCCAGGTCATCATTATTACTATACTCCCCGCCCTGCCCCCACCATTCCCTATGACCAGCTCTGATGAAACTGGAAATAAGAGAGTTCAGCTCTGATTATAAATCCCAGAGAAAAAAATAAAAGAAACTGGTTAAGATTAAAACAATAGGAATCAGCTCTGAGCAGTACTGAGAGAAACAGAAGCAACGAAGACTAGCATTGAAGATAACTCTGGGAAAGAATGTAAATAGAGCAGTGCACGACAGTTTCCCATCATCAACCAACCCACCTACTGGAATCTGAATGTATCCAAAATAATAATGTTTATATATATATTCAAAGTGGAACATTTAAAGGGGTACTTTAAAAGGGCAAATAAATCCGGTTCATGATCCCTTTAAAAGTAGGAAACATTTTTAATAGTAGTTAGGCATGTTCAGATTCAAATGTAGCACCTGCTTAGATTGTTTCAGATGCAGCTTTCCTCTGAGTTCAACAATATAAGACCACTTTTACTAATTAGGTATTAGTATTAATGGAGAGCACTGAATGGGGTATCCCTGTGTCCACATGAAAAAAACCAACAGTGGTACGCAAAAGTTTGGGCAGATAAATAGTTGCTCGAATAGTTGCCATCTCCCGCAAGATGATGCTGTAAGGCTTTGGAGCTGGTCTGTGGGTTGACTGTGACTGTTCTCAGCATCCTGCTCCTCTGCTTATCTAAGATTTTCCTTGGACTGCCGCTTCTGGCATTAACTAGAACTGTGTTTCTGGTCCCAGTTGAAACTGAGAGCTTAAATCTTGGAGCGCTTCCTGTATTCTTCCCCTAAACCAAGATGTTCAACAATCCTTGTTTTCAGCTCATATGAGGCTCTCATGTTGCAACTCTTTAGAGAAGATGCAAAAAAGAGAAACACATCCAAATGATTGGATTCACCTGTGTGTGGCAGTCAAGTACACCAAACCAGTTCCAATAATTAGTACATGCACATATCTATTTTTAACAATCCTTGCTCACTTTCCATAAATCATATTATCTTTCACTTCTCAACTATCACTGTGTTAGTCTCCAGACAAAAAATGATTTATGATAATGAAAAAAAAAGAAAAGTTTACAGCTGTGCCCAAGCATTTGCCTAGCCCTGTATGTACCAACTGCCAAGGTGCCATTCTGACTAGACGCTATATATCCTTTTTGTTCATCTTTCAACAATATTACCAACTACTCTTTGCAAACTACTGTGGTAGAGTAAGTGACGGTGACATTATCACTTCTTTATCACATTTAAAATATAAGATTTCTACATAAAATACCGTTAACAGAAAGGTATCGTTTTCAAATACATGTAAACACCTCTGACTTAAATAAAATAAATTAGTTTTAATCAAACTTTGCTAATTCCAGCCTTAAAGCTACAAAAGAAAGGGTTAATGGAGAATATAAACCTTAATTCAGAAATAACATAAGATCCTGATCTTGTAACAAACGCTGTGAAATATTTGATTGCATTACTGTCGAGAAACACCAAACTCCCAATATATTTAGATTTGGCCTGAATGACATTTTCACGTGTTTTCTCTTCCTTCTTCTCATATTTCTTCTGCATGTTTCTGAAATGCTCATTGTGCTGTAAAAAGAAAAGTATGATTCAAATGTAAATGAACACTTTCTACAGAATTATTTTTTGTATATGAATAAAGCACGAAGACATTTGCTTGTGTTTCCTGCATTATTTTACCTTGGAATGGATCTGACACTGTACAAAAACTTGATGGAAAATATAAATCAATAATAGACAATCAATTACTTTGTTATAAAATTGGTGAAAACATGCTGGAGGGTGTTCTGGGTAAATGAAGTCCTGGGTAACACAGAGAGTGACCTCTATCTATACATAGGGGTACTTCTACTTGAAGTTGTTGCAGTTATGTGCAATATCTTTCTGCAATTCATCTCTGTGCAAAATTACTTTATTTACTTATTTATTTCTGGAGTAAAATTTTGCTTATTTATTATTTCTTACTTTTATTTTCATTTACTCATGTGCATCTGGTTGTCTCAGTCACCAAAACAATTTCCTTGTAAGTGCAAATCTCTGATTCTGAAGAGACAGGATGCAAATAAAAAGCCACCAATAACTACAGCGGAAATACAGGGCTCTGTGAAAAATGTGGCGCGGCTGTTTCCAGGAGCACAAAAAGGAAACACTTGATGGAAAATGGGCTGCATGGTCAAGTTTCCAGAAGAAAACCATTACTGCACAAACGCCACAAAGTAGCTTCTTACTAACTTCTGGAACAAAGCCCTGGGACGTTACTGGACAATCTAATGCAATCCAAAACACAAGGGCACTTCTTGTTTCACAAAGTGAAGGTTCTGGAGTGGATCTCAGTCTCAGACCTCAATATCACCGAAGCTCTCTGGGGAGAACTCAAACGTGCCGTTGGAGGCTTTTTGCTGCATTGCCAACAGAGAAGATGAAGAACCTCATCGACATCTACCTCAAGAGACTTTAGGCTGTAAGGGGAGGATGCAAAATATTCAAGGCTCTAGTTGAAGTCGTGCTAGACAGTGAGGTTAACAGAGATAACTATCAGTTCCGTCTTTAACATGTTGAGATGTTGTTCAGACCGTCTGTTATGCATGTTTCAACAGTAGAAATATCAGGATGGAGTGACAGGTGGAGTTAAGTGTCGTCGGCCTAACAATGGTAGGACCCAACAATGTAGAAGAGCAGAGGACCAAGAACTGAACCCTGTGGAACTCCTGTGAGCAGCTGCTGCCACATACTTTTAAACGATTTGATTGTGCTAGCGCCACCTACTGGCTTGAGTTTGCAGGATAGTCTAAATTCCTGAAACACTGCAACACAGGACTATGAAACCATTAAATAAATTTTAAGAACTGTACAATTAAGAAATTCTAGCTGATTTTATTGTAATCGACTGTTGATGAGCCACTGCTCTGTGGGCGGAGGTGAAGCAGTGCTTTAGAATCTGTGAGCTTTATCCGGCGTTTGCTAAACAATACTGCTCGGCTTCTGATGATCGTATAGTATTGGCTTTGTGTTGATGAGCGCTATTAATGATAATTCCTTAAGTGTTTTAACCTTGCAGCTTCAAGGACGGAATCAATGATCTGCAAACACCCATCTGCTTTCCTTCCCAATCTATTTTCCGCATCGCATGTTTTATTTGCCAGACTCATCATGATTATTATTCTTCCGGTTCTGTTAATGATCCCCCGGTTCAATGGAAGCCCAGGCCAGCTGCATTCACACATGTTCTCTATGAAGGAAGCTTTGCATTTAGAAAACCTTCATTTTGTTACCGACGACAGAAATTAAAATGGTTTGCTTGCCATCCGTCCATCTTCTCCCGCTTATCTGGGGCCAGGTCGCGGAAGCAGCAGTCTAAGCAGGGGATGCCCAGACTTCCCTCTCCACAGACACTTCTTCCAGTTCCTGCTTACAATTAAAACAATAGCCCAAAATTGTATAGATATATATTTTAGAGCACAGCTGTCTTATGAAAGATGAACTTCCAGATGCTTTTATTTGAGAAGCGAGGTCAATCTAGAAAAAAAAGTAGTGAGAAAAATTTAATTTAATACTAAATTTAAAATGTGGCCCTTACAAACAAAAACATTACCCCATTTATTAAAGATTTTTCTGAGCTGAGCAATAGATTTTTTTATTGGTTGCTGGGGAGAAATCATAAAAATGTTCTCTTCTTTTTCTTTTTTTTTTTACCTTGTCCTGTCCCACTCAAAAGCCATCACATGGGAGAGTAGATGCTTTGCTTTCTCCAGGGGAGTAAAACACCTGGTGTGGTGTTTTCTCCTCTGGATTGGAGCATTGAATGCATGTAAATATTTATTAATTGTGGTTCCCACGAGTCAGTTTACATCAGTTGTGTCAGGACAAGACGGTGTTGGCCTGAAAGGGGAAGTGGATAAGGGGGAAAGGTTTACAAGTGAAAAAGAAAGAAAATAAGAGGGAAAAAAGTAAATAAATAAAAATAAAATAAATAAATACCTACCTGAACATAACATATAAGTCCTAGTTACAGTTCTTTTTGTCCCATTTGGAGTTTTTACACAACACACATATACAGAGCATCTACCTAGACAAACCATGTCCGTTTGTTATAGTTCATGCAGAACAGTTTGTACATTCCTGCACACCCACACACACATGCACACACACCCACACACGTCCAGGAACTGCGGGCCGCGTGTGCACAGAGCCAGCAGTACCTGAGGAGGAGACCCCCCCCAAACCAGTGCGGACAGCCCCCAACCAGCCCCCAACCATTTTTTTTTTCTACAAGCATAGCGCTGAGAATTAATAGTGATGTGTTAGCCTCGAGTTCTAACCGTGTACTGTCAACGTCACCCAATAGCACAGTGCTGGAGTTGGTGAAATGAGGTGGTTAACCCATGATGTTAGCTGACAGCAGACTTCTTGCCAGAATTTTTGCACTGGTGTACAGGACCAAAGAGCGTGTAGATAGTGGTCAACTGTATTGTTAGTGCAGTGTTGGCAAATGTTAGTGTCTGAGAGACCCATCTGGAACAATCTTTGACCTGTGTAGTGAGTTCGGTGAAGTATTTTATATTGTATTAGTTGTAAATTTGGGTTTGTAGATGCTTTAAACGTGTTTAAGCATATCCGGTTCCCGAATGATGGATGATCATTTACAGATAACTCTTCGTTCCATTTAGTAGTGAGGAGGCATACAATATTCTCTGTCTTTAATAGCAAATTATAGATTTTGGATAGTAACCTCTGGGTTGTTAACCCACTAAATTGTTCAATTACTGTGGGTAGCTGCAGAGTCATGTGCTTTTACTTGTTGAAAGGATGATAGATTGTAGCTGTTGGTATTCTAGACCCGTATTTAAGACCCAAATCTTCAAATGAAATTATTTTGTTGTCAACAATTATATGTCTAAGATGTGTTATTCCATTATTTGAGTCCAATGATTTGAACCAATCCCGGGACGGCTGGTAAGGAATCATTGATAACAGATAATTAATTCTGGGCATGACCATCATTTTAATGCTGGCAACCCTTCCCATAAGTGAAATTGGTAAGTGTTGCCATCTTTTGAGGTCATCCTCTATTCTTTTAAGTAGTGGTGAGTAATTTAGTTGTACCAGATCCGACAGCCTTGGTGAGAATTCAATGCCAAGATATTTAATATTCCCTGAATCAAAAGTGGTGGAGAAGGAAGGGTTCTGAAGAACCGTGTTGAGTGGCATAACTGTTGATTTCCCCCAGTTTACAGAGTATTCAGAGACAGCTGAAAATGATTCAATAACAGTAATAGCTGCTGGAAGAGAGAGATGTGGATGAAGGAGAAATAATAACACATCATCTGCATAAAGACTTATTTTGTGATGTATATTTTTTGTACTTATTCCAGTAATTTTAATGTTTTGCCTAATTGTTTGCGCCAGTGGTTCAATGAAAATAGCAAATAGTGAGGGAGAGAGTGGGCAGCCTTGTCTGGTTCCTCTTTGAAGGTTAAATCTAGATGAAGTTTGTTCATTTGTTCTAACTGACGCATTCATTTAGCGATAGCTTTGCAAATTATTTTTAAGTCTACATTTATAAGAGAAATTGGTCTATAGCTTGATGGCAGTGTGGGGTCCTTCCCTGGTTTTAGGAGTAAACTTATGAAAGCTGAGTTCATGTTTGATGGTATTTTTCCTTCAGACTTAATTTCAACTACCATTCTGCTAAAGGTAGGTTCCAGCACTTGCCAAAACTCTCTGTAGAACTCTGCTGGATAACCATCTGGCCCTGGTGCTTTTTTATTTGGCATTTGTTGTAGAGCCTCGTGGAGTTCTGTAGAAGATATTGGTGATTCTAAATTTCCTATCTGTTCGTTTGATAGTTTTGGTAATTCCAGATTCTTTAATTATAATTCAATTTCAGTTGACGATGGGTTAATTTGAGATGTATATAAATTTTTATAAAATTCCCTGAAAGTATTATTAATGTCTTGGGGGTCGTGAACAAGTTGTCCATTTTTGTTAATTACTGATGAGATAGTTTGTTTTTCCTTGTTATTTTTTAGTAGACCTGCTAAAAACTTGCCACACCTGTTAGCATGTTTGAGGTTATCCAGCCGTAGTCTTTCGATTTGAAATTGAGTTTTTTTATTGATTAGGATATTCAGTTCTAATTTAGTTTGCCTTAAATCTTTCAGGATGTTTTCTTGGGGGTTGTCTGTATAAGCAGTTTCGAGGGATTTAATTTTTAATTCTAATTCCTGCTCTTTCCTAGTTTCTTGTTTTTTCTTAAATGATGAGAATGAAATTATTCTACCTCGCATTACTACTTTTGCAGTCTCCCATAAAACACACGCTGAAATTCCTGGGGTGTCATTAATTTCCATAAAGGTTTCCCATTCTTTTTTAAAATAATTTATAAATTCCTGGTCTTTAAGCAATGATGTGTTAAGTCTCCAGTTTCTCCTAGGTTGTGAAACATTTGTGGTTATTGAGAAAGAGACTGGTGCATGATCGCTAATTAATATAGAATGAATGCTCGTAAGAGTAATATCTGACAGAACTGAGTTATTTACTAAGAAGTAATCTAGACGTGACTGTGAGTGATGAACCGATGAGAAATATGTGTACTCCCTTAAAGTTGGATAAAAAGATCTCCAGGCATCACAAAGACCAAAATCATTCATATATTGTTTGAGAATTCTTGCTGATTGAGATTCTTTACAATTAGCAGCTGTACTCAGCCTGTCCAGTTCTGGGTTAAGTACCAGGTTAAAATCCCCCCCTATTATGAGCTTGGAATCCGAGTGCGTAGATAGAGCTGTGAAAAGGTTGTGAAAGAAAGAGGGGTCATCAACATTGGGGCCATAAATACTAGCAATGCAGTATTCTATGTTTGATATGGTTATGTTAACTATAATAAATCTCCCTTCAGGATCTGCAATAGTATTATTATGAATAAAGGTTATATTTTTACTTTTGTAAATGGTTGAAAACTTTAATTCTCTTATCTTTCTTATTAATGCCACGCACATTCCAGGTGACAAACCTCAGTGTTGTCATAGTTAGTTGATTGACTGGTTTGTGTTAGCAGAGCTTGTGTACATCTTAATCTGGGCAAGTACAAAGTGCTTGTATGTTCTCTTCTAATTAACAGTGATATATACCAAGTCCTACGCTCCTATTGCTTTCTGAAGCTGGGATATAGCTTCGGTAGCTTTTTTTATTTTTATATTTTTTTAAGAAGAATATGTGTTCTTTGAAATATAGTGAACAAGGGAAGAGACTTTGATAGTTACTCTGCAGGGTTTGTAAATCCGTCAGTGCCTCACCAGCCATGAACATCACTCTGCATGTTACAAATTCACTCAGATTGGGTCATGTAAAAACTACAGCTCTAAATGGTAAATTATGTACAAAAATAATAAAGAAATGAAAAGGTAAATAGAAAAATACATTTTAATTTTGCTTAAATACAGTCTTTTTGCAAATTACGTTTCCATTTTAATTTACTACACAACATAACCCCAGAGCTTAATCTTTAATATTCAGAAATTATGAGAGGGCAATTAATATTTAGAAACTTCGATTTAGTTCAGCCTTTCGGTATAATGGATCATTTTCCAACTCTGTGAGAGTTTTAATCGTATTGAAAAAAGTTGACGTTAAAAATAGAAAACCCTGACGTCATAATTGCGGTATAAATAAACGCAGTACTGCGCGCTCTCTCACAGCGGATTTAGAAGGCTACAGACAGAGAGAGAGAGAGAGAGGGCTGTGAGCGCGCCCCCATCAGGGGACTTGAGGTGATGCATGTTTCACGTACCATTTGATGATGCAATAACAAACCTGTTTTCTCTCTGTTCATTACAATCCAGTCTTTAATTATAGAATGATAAAGTCCCTAACACCACGAGTCTACGGTCATATGTGTGGTATACGACTGGTGATGGTTTAAATAAGATCTGATTTATCTGTTTGTTTGTTGTTTTCCTTCTTGGGATAGGATCTCACATTTATCACAAGATACTGGTTGCATCTGGAGAACTGCATCACAGCTATTCTCTGAGTTTTTTATGATCCGAATCTGGATCATCATCAGATCTCCTGTTTTGGTTGGGAGAAGAGGATGATGCTTCCGGGGCTATCACCTGACATCTGCTCGTCATCAAAGCTTCAGGTTCCATCGTGGTAACAGGACTCTCTTCAGAGCTTCTGTCTGGGAACCAGGATCTTGCGGCAGGTCCGTCTCTCAGAGATGTTTCGCCGAACTTTAACAATGGTTGCGGTGACGGGCCCCTGGGGTTCCAGAGATGGGGATGACAGCGATCTCTTAAGGCCAGCAGCAGTCAGCTCCATCTGGGGATCAAGTGTATCTTTGCGCAGAGTCTCATCAAAGAGAGCCAGAGCCTCTGATACAGAACTATCCTGGACCTGAGCCACATCCAACACTGAGGTCTTGTGAGCATCCAACTTCCACCATACCTCTAAGACATGAAGATACACCTCATAGCGGCACTTCTGAACACAGAAAAGAAACACAATAATTGTTGATACTGCACATCTGAACATCTACAGCAGTTCCTGGAGGGCCACAATCCTGCAGGATATAGTTCCAACCATTCCTTCGCACTGGGGAACTGCACTGCCCTCCAGAAATGATTTTTGGACATGACTTTGTGACGTTTAACAGAACTCAAAAGCACATGAGGTATGAGTTTGCACTGGTGAGTATATTGTACTTCGTAGAGTAGATACTGCTCTCTCTGCCTCTGCTCCTCCAGTTCTCTGCCTCTTGGTTTTTGGATCTCCGGCACCCCCTTCTGGATCGAATCCAGATCCTCCTGGAAGCTTCTCAACATGGCTCCATGAGACTGAAGCTGTTTGTCCTGAGAAACCAGTGACAAGTATGAAGCACCAGTGACAAGTATGAAGCACTCGAGACAAGTCACATTCAGTTCTCATTTGATACAAGTTCTAATCTAAATCTTCTTCTGAAAGGGATCATGTTTGAATGAAAGACAATGTGTAAACCTCAAAGTTGTTCTTGCAATGGCTTTAGTCCTGACAGAGTGAAATTGTTGGACAATTCAGGTACAAGCAGGGGCAGATCTATAAAATTATTCATGCGGTGGCATTAAAACTATGAGCAACACTGAAGCAAAGCATCCTTACATGGTTTTTGTGGATTCAAGGAACGCCATTCTCAAAGACTGAGGTGTGATTGACTTGAACTTGATATCGGGATTGGAAAGTCATTTCTATTTACGGTTCTATTTAAATTTTCTTTGTTGAGTTCTATGCAAACCTGTTACGAGTTTACGTCTATGCCAAATTTAATTTACAAAGTTTATTTAAGTCAAAAACAAATAATATATACAGAAACCACATTTAAAACCACCAACAAATATCTTAAAAATGAATAAAATAAATCTGTCTTCCACAAATTTTTTTGTACCCTTTTCTGCACCTTCCACTCCAACATTTTCTGATACTCATTCCTTTTCGTTTGGTTTAAAAAAACTCTGGAAGTTAGCCTTTCTTTTCATAGTGTCCTTGGAGATCTGGACTTTAATGCTTTCCAAACATACACTTCACTGAACAATTTTGATTAGCCTTTAGGTAATAAGGCTAACATTTCTCAACTTCAGACACAGCCAAATGCGGACTGTTGCCAACTCATTAGTAAGAAAAGTCGCTAGCCCCAAAGTCGCCAGATGATGTCATTGCCTAATTTGCATAATGTCACATGACGGTCGAGAGGGAAATCATTAGGGTAGCGCTGATCAGCTGTCACTGCCTGGTTGCGTGAGTCTGACAAAATATTGAAGATCCAAGCTACTGAACAATATATGTATGAAAGTAGTGTACAGTTCAGCTGTTAGTCATTAAAATACACAATGATATTAAAATAAACTGCTTCGATTTGTTAAAAGAGCCGAGTGAATCATATGTGTGTGATGATCTCACTGATTGCACTAAATGTGTCTGTGATTCACTAAAACAAAGCAGTTCATAGGAGTTATTTGCTTTAATAGAAAGATGAGTTTTTTATTATATATGGGTATTATAGCAAGGAATAAAGAGCAACAACGGAAATACAGGTGAACAAACCCCAGAGGATGGTTTAATTGAATAAAGGTAGGATCTAAACAAACAGTGCTCGTAATTAACGCTTGACTGAGTGCTTGATCTTTTTTAGCTACGGTACGCCTTGGTTAATCTGACCAACGACTGATCACTTAAAGCTGGCATCGCTAGGCCTCTAGACTCTTCCAAGTGTCTGTCCTTGGTTTCCAGGGCAACGCTAGATGATTTGGATGCTCGCACACTATACGCTTTTTAATGTTATCAAAATACAATTAGTGCTGTAAATTGGTTGAGGAAACGTTTATTTGTAGAACACTAGGACACTAATGCCGGGGTGGCAAATGGGGTGGCAAGGTTTTTTCTTAAATCCCCCTCAGAGTAAATGTACACAACTCAGAGTGAAGTAGACAAGAATAAAGAAGACAGACTTTTCATTTGGAGAGCAAAGAAGACAAGTCAGTACATGATCTTTCTGCAGTGACGGAGGAAAGAAAGTTGGGAATGAAAGGATTACACAGCGATGGGTCAAGCTGCTTCTGCCTTGCATGCCTGTTACAGGCTAAGGTCCTTCAGGACATGCACTAGGGTGGCTGTGTCCTAGGGCTGGTCTATGACCTAAGAGCTACCACTGACTTTGCCCTAAGGGTGACTAAAAAGGAAGCAGGTGGAGAGTCAGGGCGAACCTATAGCTCCATTTATAGGAGGCAGGGCCCCATTTGCTTGAGGTTTACCCAGGTAAGGGGCCTTAGGCACCTTCGGCCGGACTTGTGGAATCTTTATGTCTGGTGTATCTGCCTGCCTGCAAAGGAACATTCGGTAGTCAAAACTTTTAGCACCTTCTACACAAGGCTGCTTTTTGTTTAGTGGTGCTAACCTTCCTCCAGGAAGGGTTTGAGGGGGGTCACCTCTACCCTGAATGTCTTTGCCACTGCGATCTCCCGCTGTCATCAACCGATAGACAGGGAGTTGCTCGGCTCCCTCAACTTGACCGTGAGATTCCTGAAGATCACCAAGAGGCACCGGTCTTCTAGACAGTCATCGATACCCTTTTGGAACCTGTGCTTGGTCCTCTTAGGAAGTTGTGGAACTACCTTTGAGCCCTTGGAGTCAGTCAAGCTTAAATTCCTGTCTCTGACGAAAGACTGCCTTGGCCGCCTTTAAGAGGGTTGGGGATATCCAAGCACTCTCTGCAGACGAAACCTGCATGGAATTCAGCCCTTGCAACTCTCATGTTGTGATAAAACTCAGGCCCGGGTTCATGTCCAAAGCTCCCACCGTGCCATTCCTGGACCAAGTTGGTGAACCTGCAAGCTCTACCAAGAGGAGGCAGATCCAACCTTACACTTTTGCTGATCTTTGAGAAGCCTTCATCTCTACATGGATTGCATTTGTGCCTCACGTAAGCTCTGTTTTGGAGGCCAGCAAAAGAAAAGACTGTCTCCAAGCAAAGGGTGGCCCAATGGTCAGTGGAGGCCATCAATCTTGCATGCACAGCGCACTGTGTCCCATACCCTCTTAAAATGAGGGCCCGCTCCACTAGAGGAGTGGCCTTGTGAGCTCTATGTATGGGATCCTGCTGACAGATAGGATCCGTCACCTCCTCTGTGCTGATTGTGGAGGTGTGAAGTTTGCTAGGTTACTTGCATAACCCTTTGTTCCCTGAAGGACGAAACAAAGACATATTTACCCCTCCACCACGACCTCGAGGTCATGTGCATAAGACTGGTGGAGTTCGATAGTGGGTTCAACTCCTCACAGGAAGCATCACAAGTAGTTTGCAACACCTGACTTTTATCAGCTGTTCATGCTAATTCCCACGGGATGGCGGGTCATCAGACATGCATCTCCATTCCCTCTTTCAATGAACGAAGAGCTACGTAAATAGCCTAGATTTTTTTATGTAGTCTATGTCTAAAAGCCAACAGAATGTGGGATTTCCCTGGCTGTTTACAGACTTCTGGAGTAATCGATGAGATTTGTTGCATAACATGGTATGGTACCATTCATCATTCATAAGATGCATCAATGAGATGTGTCATGTCCTCTTCCACAAAAATCAACACCAAAGCATAATGTTTCCACTGCCATGTTTTCTGTGTGGTTGTTTTACCGGGCACAGGTTAGCAGGGGCAGCAGGCAGGATTGGTCGGCAGAACCTCCTCTGAGATCCCACAGCAGCAGGGAATGGAGCAGAGGAAAACAGTGCGGACACCAGGTTTATTCGACCAATCCAAGATTCCATCTGATCCTGACTCCTGTCAGAAAAAAAGAAGGATAAGATGTTGCTTGAATCTAGTCATGCAGATTTGATGGTGGCACATCTATAATCCTATAGGTTTTATTCAACATTTACAAAAGAAATCCTCTATGAAGGTAGAAATACAACATCTTTCTAGCCGTTGTCCACATTTCCTCTGACCATGTTCTATGGCGAACCACACAGTAATACAGGCTGGAAGCTAAAACTATTGCATGATTGTGAAGAATTTAACCTGAAATTTGAACCTGAAAATCTTTACTGCTAACACGTGCGATGTGAACCTTACAGAAGCTTCTTACTTCTTAAGAAAATCTTATGGTTTAGACCAATGGTGGTCGGTCATTCTCGAAAAACTATAATTAAAATTTAGGTCAAGGAATCAGAAACTTGACCTAAGTCAAGTGTGGGGCTTGGTGTTAGGTTTCAGTACTTAAAGATTAGGTACATATGGGTTCTTGCACAGAAATAAAAATTGATCAAATAAATATCTTAGTACATGGCTGAGAAATATACTTTAGTCACATGTTGTGTCAGGGCTGCAGCATGAGACCCAAATGCAGAGGGAAAAGCACCCACTTAGGACATTATGAACAGAGAAATTGCCTACTAATTGGCCTAGGCAAATCTCCTGGTGCTCTACTAGATTGAGATCTGGTGACTGGAGGCCATTTGAGTACAGTAAACTCATCAGCATGTTAAAGAAACCAGTCTGATGATTCGAGCTTTATGACATGGAGCATTATCCTGCTGGAAGCAGCATCAGAAGATGGGGACACTGTGGTCATAAAGGGATGGAGATGAACAGCAACATGACACAATGTTCAGTTGATACTAATGGGTCTAAAGTGTGCCAACAAATTATCCCCCACACCATTACACCACCACCAGCCAAATGGATCCTTGCTTTCATGTTGGTGACGCCAAATTTCGACCCTAACATCCGAATGACTCATCAGACTAGATGTTTCTCCAATCTTCTACTGTCCAATTTAGGTGAGCCTCAGTTTCTTGGTCTTAGCTGATAGGAGTGACACCCGGTGTGGTTTTCTACTGCTGGAGCCCATCCGCCTCAAGGTTCGATGTGTTGTGTGTTCAGAGATGCTCCTCGGCAGACCTCGATTGTAACGAGGGGTCAATTAAGTAACTGTGGCCTTTCAGTATAACAGCCGATCATGAAAACTGAGATGGACAAAGGAAATGGTGCAAATAAAAGTCAGAACTGTCATGTCTCAAAATGAACTAGAGCGACGGAAACCTGAGCAGAGTGAGAGACAGGCCAGCTGAAGGATGACAAGAAGGAAAAATCATCTCAAGAGAAACAGATGGTAAAAACACAAATAAACAGCACTAGCTAAAATGGAAATGGTGTGTTCCATTAGACTTCAGATCTAATGGTGAAGTGCAGTAGAATAGTTTGTGTTTAGCACTCACGGAGCCTGAAGGAGAAAGACTCTCCAGTCAGCAGTCTGAAGGCGGAATACATGAGGGCGTTTGGTGTACTTGACTTCTCTTTCGGCCAGAGCATGATGAACACTGATCACCTCTTCTGAACTCTTGCAGTCCTTTACATAATCATCCTGCGCAGACAGACACTGTTATGTCTAAACCCTTGGGGACGATAAATGAATACATTTCCTCCTGCAACTGTATTGCACACTTACCTTCTGCAAGTAGAGTACCATTCCTTTGAGAGTAGCATAGAAAGCCTTCCAGCGGCGCTTGCCCCATGGAGCTGTGAACAAGAGTCTTTGTTTACCACTGATCACCAATGATCAATTCCATTGAGACTTTTGATGGTTTTTAGGGGTGAGAGATGTATTATTGCATGAAATAGCATTGCATGAAAATAAAAACATATAACTTTAGGGTTTAATTGATTTCTGTTGCTATAAGTGATGATGCTAAACAAGATAACAATATACAGATAAAATCCCAGGGACAGAAATTGCACCAATTTAGTGGAATGGCTCACTAGATATTTTTCCTAATCAACCTTCATAAGCAGTCAGATCGTTTTACTTTATCTGAATATCAACAACAACAACCAAAAAACTCTCGTTCAATGGGGGGGGGGGGGGGTTCTTTAAGCATCTGTCACTTCCGGCACTCTATGCTCACCCGGTATGTGTTATGTACAACCACGGCTTACTTTATTCAGGTGTGTACTCGCAAATTCACTTTTTAAAAAAAATTTATACCCGATTTAATGTAATGTAATCTAATCTAAGGAACAATTAGCTCGTTGGTTAATTTACAGCCTCAAATTATAAGCTTTGACACATAACAGAGTAATAACAGATGGAAAATGTTTGTCTTTTAAACTATCTATTTAGTCAGCCACCAATTGAGCAAGTTCTCCCACTTTAAAGACGACAGAGGCCCGTAATGTTCAACATAGACAGACCTCAACTATGAGAGACAAAAGGAGAAAGAAAGTTTCAGAAAGTCACATTGTCTAATTTTTAAAGAATTCATTTGCAAAATATGGTGGAAAATAAGTATTTGGTGAGCTACAAACAAGCAAGATTTCTGCCTCTCACAGACCTGAAACTTCTTCTGTTAGAGGCTCCTCTTTTGGGCTCCTCTCCTCCTATTATGAGCTTGGCACCCAAGTGAGCAGGCAGTGTGAAGAAATTGTGGGAGGGGTCATCAATTTTGGTGCCATAAATACTAGCAATGCAGCATTCTATGTTTGATATGGTTATGTTAATTATAATAAATCTTCCTCCGGGATCAATAGTAGTGTTATTATGAAAAAGGGTGATATTGTTCTTATGAGTATGTTTGAAATTGTAACAGGCCGAATACGTATGGGAGAAACTGTGGTGAATACACTGTGTCATCTAGTGATTTAAATTTATTTAAATTCTTCTATCTTTGTTATCAATCCCACTCACATTCCAGGTCTATGTTATTGAAGCTTGTGCACATGTTAGTCTGGGCATTTATGCAAATACATGGAGCTGGTGGGAGCATAAAAAGAAAGCCCTCTGCATCTAAAGAGAATCTATACCATTAACTAGGTGAGTTATAAAGTAGCTGTTTGTCTGTGCCTGAGGATAGTCTGAATAATTAAATAGTGTAGTTAATAGGTAAAGAGAATGGGAAAGAAGTGTAAGTGTGTTTGTTATGGGAGGGGTGGAGGCCCTAAGAGTGCAATAGATCATATAAATAGTGAAATAGACAACATGAAAACAAGACGAACATCCCGTGAGTTTTTTCATTTTTAACATTTAAGGACATTAACAGAACTTACTAACAGACGGTGACGCTGGTGTGCAAACATAGTGTTATGAAGCAGACGGGACAGACGAGGTAAGTAGTTCCAATATATCTTTTATTTATAACAGGATGGCAGCCGACGAGGACCTCTGACCTCTGACGCCGTGGAGGTCTACCTCGTCCACGAGGTGCCGGGAATTCAGGGTGATTGGTGTGGAATTCTTCCATGAGAGTGGGGTCTAGGATGTCGGCTCTGGGAACCCATGATCTTTCTTCTGGGCCGTGTCCTTCCCAATCTACTAGATATTCTAGCTGGCCCCCACGACGTTGGGAACGTAGGATTTCTTTGACTGCGTAGATGGATCCCTCTTCCAATATTAGAAGGGGAGGGGGTTCTTCCTCATGGCCAGGCTCTGTGGAGGGAATCAGAGGGTCGTGATAGGGTTTGAGGAGTGATACGTGAAAGGTGGGATGGATACGGGAGTGAGGTGGTAGTTGGAGTCTGTAAGTGACGGGGTTGATCTGTTCCAAAATGGTGAAGGGGCCAGCAAATCTGGGACTAAGCTTCTTGGAGGGTAGTCGCATGCGGATGTCCTTGGTGGAAAGCCACCCTCTGAAGATGATGGTGCGCTTCGCCCCAGACCCTCTCGCTCTCCCGAAACCAGTGATCCACTGCGGGTACGTCAGATGGTTCCCCATTCCACGGGAATAGTGGTGGTTGGAAACCTAGGACGCACTGGAAGAGTGTTAGTCCTGTGGTGGGTTGCCGCAGTGAATTTTGGGCATATTCTGCCCAGCCCAGGAACTGGTTCCAGGAGTTCTGGTGGTCATGACAGAAGGTCCTTAGGAACCGTCCTATTTCCTGATTTTTCCTCTCCGTCTGGCCATTTGTTTGAGGGTGGTAGCCAGAGGAGAGGCTGACGGTCACACCTAGGAGTTTAAAAAAGGCTTTCTATAGTCTTGAGATGAATTGTGGACCACTATCTGAGACAATGTCTTCAGGTAATCCGAAGCATCGGAAGACATGGTTGAAGATGTTTTCTGCTGTTTCTAGGGCCGTAGGAAGACCCTTCAAGGGGATTAATCGACAGAACTTGGAGAAACGATCTACAATGACTAGAATGCAGGTATTACCATCCGATGAGGGGAGATCCGTCATGAAGTCTACTCCTAGGTGCGACCAAGGACGGTTCGGGATAGGCAAGGGATGGAGTTTTCCTGCGGGTAAGTGTCGCAGGCTTTTCGCTATAGCACACTCTCTACAGCCTAGAATGTATCTTCTCACATCCCTTGCCATGTTCGGCCACCAGAAGCGTTGGGATAGCAGCGAGAGGGTATTATTGGCCCCGGGATGCTCCGTGCCCAGGGAGGTGTGCGTGGAGTGAATGAAATCTACCCGTTGATCCTCAGGAATGAATTGTTTGTTAGATGGGCAGCCCGGCGGAGTTCTGGTCCCACGAGGGACTATGGCTGGAGGGGCAGACCATTCAATGGGATAGATGGGAATATGCTCGGGTAAAATCGTGGTTGGAGGATCAGTGATTTCTTGTTGATCATAGATTTTAGATCTGCATCTGCTCGAACGTTCTTTGATCCTGGTCGGTATGAGATAGAGAAGTGGAACCTGGAGAAGAATAATGACCAACGGGCCTGACGTGGACAAAGTCGTTTGGCAGTTCGCAGGTATTGTAAGTTTTTATGATCAGTGATTACCTGGAAGGGATGTTTTGCTCCCTCCAGCCAATGTCTCCATTCCTCCAGAGCGAGCTTGATGGTAAGAAGTTCGCGATTCCCGATGTCATAATTTTTCTCCGCCAGGCTAAGTTTCCTGGAGAAATAGGCGCATGGATGGAGTACTTTTGGGTTCCTGTGGTATTGGGAGAGAACTGCTCCTACTCCAGTGGTTGATGCATCTACTTCCACCACGAAGGGAAGGTTTGGATCTGGATGGGTTAAGAGTGGTGCCTGAGTGAATGCATTCTTTACGGCTTGGAAAGCTGCAGTAGCTTTGGAGGACCAGGGTAATCTCTTGGGTTTGCCCTTCAGGAGACTGGTGAGTGGGGCTGTGACGACACTGTAATTTTGATTGAATCTTCTGTAGAAGTTAGCAAATCCAAGAAATCTCTGGAGCTCCTTGATGGTAGATGATTCTGGCCATGTAATGATGGAGGAAACCTTCCCCTCGTCTATACGAACACCTTGTGAATCTATTATATATCCTAAGAACTGAACGGAAGAGAGATGGAATGCACATTTTTCAGCCTTCAGATATAGTTGGTGTTCTCTGAGGGTTTGGAGGACCTCCGTAACGTGGCGGCGATGTTCGGCCTCACTCCGGGAGTAGATCAGGATATCGTCTATGTAGACTATGACGGAACGATGGAGAAACTCCCGGAGTACTTCATGTATGAAGTTCTGGAATACGGAGGGGGAGTTGGCCAAACCATAAGGCATGACTAAATATTCATAGTGGCCAGTAGGGGTCACGAAAGCTGTTTTCCATTCGCCCGGAACTTAACTGTTCCTTGATTGAGAATGCGGTAATCGATGCATGGTCGCAGCCCTCCATCCTTCTTTGCCACAAAGAAGAAGCTGGATGCTGCAGGGGATGTGGATGGACGGATTTTGCCTTGGTTTAATGCTTCCTGGATGTACTCCTCCATAGCCTTGGTCTCCGGAATCGACAACGGGTAGATCTTACCTCTGGGCATTGGTGTATCCGGTATTAGGTCTATGGCACAGTTCCTATATTTCAGGAATTTGAACTGATTGTTTTTCGAGGGGACTTTCTACTGATGTGGTGCAGACTGACATGATTCTTTGAAGTGGGAGATCGGGAAAACATCCTGGTGTGCATTCGTGGCCCCATCTTTGAATCTCCCCTGTGCCCCAAGAGATGATGGGATCGTGCTTCACCACCCACGGGCGCCCTAGTATGATGTCCATAGCGGCGCCCTCCAGAACCAGAAATTGTATGTTCTCCTTATGAAGGAGACCCACGTGTAGGGTAACGGCCTCGCATTTGCGATGGATTCGGGCCTTACTGTTGAGTTCTGTGGTTATTGGTTGGATCTGGTAGGTAGTTGAGGAGGCTTCAGTATGGAGATGGAGCTGCTGGCAAAGGGAGTACGAGATGAAGTTCCCAGCTGACCCGGAATCGATGAGGGCCGTGGCTGAAACGGAAAGTGAGGGAGTAGTCAACTGAACAGTTGTAGTTAGCGGGGACATTTTCTCAACGTTGGAACTGAACACACTCACTGCGGTTTGTACTGGACGAAGGAGGCATTGTATTCGAGAATGACCCTTGGCTCCACAGTACATACATAAGCCCTTCTCTGTCGCTCAGCAGTAGTTAATCCCCCGACTTGAGGATCATGGGTTCTGGTTCTGGAGAGAGCGCTGACTCTGACGGGCGATGGAGTGTATAAGGATCATTGGCGGTATCTGAGTGGTAGATTTTCATGCGGTCGGAGCATCTCAGGGATTTTTGAATGAATCTTTCTAACCCCATGCTGTCATCCAGGGCTGCCAGTTGGAGATGCAATGAGGGTTCTAGGCCCAGCCTGTATGTGGTGAGGAGAGAACGTTCGTTCCATCCGCTTGCTGCTGCGAGAGTGCGAAAACGTAGAGCATAATCCTGAGCTGACATAGTACCTTGTTTCAAGTGATAGAACTGCTCTCCCGCGTTAACCTCTCCATCACCACAACCAAAAACCTCTTTAAAATGCTCCGTGAAAGCTTGAATGGATTGGATGACAGGTCCGTTCTGTTGCCAAATGGTTTCCGCCCATTTTAGTGCCGGTCCTGTGAGTAGAAAGGTGATGAACACAATTTTGGACTTTTCAGTGGGATAAAGAGCAGGTTGCATGTTGAAAATCAGGGAACATTGTAATAGGAATCCGTTGCACTCCTCCGCTCTGCCAGAGTAGGGCGTCGGTCGAGCCATGGGACTGGATGTCACGTTGCTCGAGGAAGAAGCATTCGGTGGGGGTTGTGCCTCGGAAGATGATGCGCTGGATAGCAGAGCTCGCCGAAGCGAGTCTACGATCTTCTGGAATGGATCGTTGGTGCTCATCCTGTTGATTGTCTTGGTCCGGGCTTCTGTTGTGAAGCAGATGGGACAGACGAGGTAAGTAGTTCCAATATATCTTTTATTTATAACAGGATGGCAGCCGACGAGGAATGACGTGCAGCAACAGGTGAGAATGGATTTCTGTGATACTGGGTTCTTCGGGATTAAAGAGAGTTCCGAGATGTTATTGGTTTCTTCCACAGTGTAGATAAGAGACGGACTTCAGAGAAGAGGAGCAGGAATACCAGGTTGAAGACACACAAACCACTATGGAACAGGAGGAGGACTGGACAGACTGGAATAGAGAAATCAGGTAGGTTAGCGTTGCTAATTCAATATAGTGAACATGAGAGAGATGCACTAGAGTCCGCTTCGTAGGAACGAGCCCGGACAATAAAAGGTGAGGGGGAGTGAGTATTTATGGGGTGTGTCTTGATTGCTTCCATCCGTGCGTGATTAGAATTCAGGTGAAGGTGATCTTTGCGTGATTGTTGTGGAAGAGCCTGGCTGATTCATGACACATAGAGGTGTAAGTTCCATATTATAATTATCAAATTCTACCCACCTGTAATTAGTAGAACCACAGAAGATTCCTGGTCGCGATAAAGTTGATCGTTCAAGTATAATTTGTCCACGCTGATGACCTCTCTGCAACTGCCTTCTCAGTGGGAAAAGACACTTTCTCCTGTCCAGGATCTCCACGATGGTTCATGATCGCTGTCCATCCAGTCTTTTCCCTCCCAAGCGATGAGTCTTCCTTTAACTTCAGCTTGTTTTTGATCTTGAATCATTGCTTCCATGTCTTCTTGTGATGATCCCCAGGAAAACAAGATTGTCCTGCATACTTTGCGCTTTCAGACCTTTTTTTATTTTTATATAAATTTTTTTATTTATATTCCTTTTTTGATATTTTTTTTTGCAGCCAAGCGGAGGACATCCTCAGTGTGTATTGACATGGTTTTCAAGGTATTTGTTTGCTTTAGAGAGTTCTATTTCTTGGTGTTGACAAATTCCAAAAACTCGCGAAACACTGAAAACTTCAGATGCAAAACTTCAACTAAAGCCAAACGGGCATGGAAGGTTGTCAGTCGCTGCTCGATTGACTTCAGTATGTCTCTCAATCCTCCGTCTATGTGGCTCTCCCCCGGCAAATTTCTTCTTGGATCTCCTCATGGCTATCCTGTCGAAGCACTCGCCGATGTAATTCTCCAGAATGATGAGGAAAGTGTAACTAATATAACCTCTTGCTGATTTTAGTTGTGCACCGCCATGTTGAAACTCAGCACCGTTCTCTTACTCCGCTTTGTTCCTCACAGGAAGTCCATGCTGTTACAGTCTAAAATATTATATTTTTAAGATCCTGCACAAGTTATCGTTATAATTGTTTAGTGTTTGTTTTAAGTGATACACTGATGGTGCTCAGCTCTGCATTTCTTTGAAAATGGACGATGCTTTTAATTTACCAAAGTGATCCAAATGCAATACTGATATTTAAAAGCTTGGTGAGAAATGTTTGCTGCAAACAGAAATATTGCTCCTGCAAGTGGGGCGATCACCTGATGTCCAATCCTCATGAGGCTCAAGGGGTCCCTGTGGATGCCCCTGAGTGCATTGTGTGTACTCACTGCGCTTGCCATCGATATCTGCCTGACTCTTACAGTTCAGGAACCCCCTGTGGAAGACAGTGGCCTTGGTGTCGTGGGGCAGGTCCTGGAAGGGATTGCTCTTGGAGCGCAAGGACCTGTCCAGGTACCCATCAACCTCTGGCATCAGGGACTGAGCAAGAACCTCCTCCTTTCTGAAAGTGGGAAGAAAACAATGCCATACATATACTGAACAAATGAGTGGAATTGGAATTTTTTTATTCTGGGCAGGACTGTACAAATACAATCATCCGGGTTGTTTTTACTCACACGGCCCACTCCAGCGGCTCAGACTTGATAGAGCTGTAGAGACTCTGAAAGACACAAACCCTCTGTTTACAGAGCAGAGCAGCAGTATATTTGTCCAGACTTGGTGAACACCTTGAGAAGTTCCTTGCTGAAGTTCTGGCCTCCGTTCATACCATCCAGGTTCAACACAAAGTCAGCTGAAGACATGGGCTTCCCCACATTCTGGAGACACGCACATAACACATTAATACAGCCAGAAACATTCTGTTCAAGTGATTACCGCAACATAACCAAGTGAGCAATCACCTGTCCATGCAGGTCAGTGTTGAGCAGCATCACAGCACAGGTGAGGGCGAGCACGGATCCAGCCGAAGAGAAGGCTTTCGGATTACACTGCTGAAAACGAGAAGAGAAAAACTGCAGGACCCGTTCTCGCTCCTGGGTCTCTCCTATTATAACCACCTCCTTGAGAAATGACCTGAAGCAAGAAAAATCAAACACAAAATTACAGGGAGCCAGAAAAAATTACCCGGACTCATAAAGAACAACAAAAATCAGGAAAAACATTGAGATTATGACGGAACAGCCACCGGAAACATAAAGAGTGACTAAAATATGCACAGAAAAGACAAAACAGCAATAAACCCAAAATTATAATTAGCTAGTAATTCCAAGCCTGAAACAAAAGACCAAGACGAGGCCGTTGAACCCTGAAGTGTTTAAAAAATGCTAAAGTTGCTGGTATGAGATGCATACTGATGGTGATTAACCCACCGAAGAGCTTGCTCCAGCGTTTGGCTGCTAAAGTCAAAGAAGCTGAGATATTCCTCCCCGACAGCACAGCTGAACTCATTGCTGTCAAACAAACAGGAAACAGGATAACTGGGTATAGGAAAAAGGTATGACACAAATATGTAAATAATCTGAGTGTTAATAAAACTCTCTGAGACAAAATTGGCACAAGCTCTGTCCGGGTACACAACTGAATAAGCAAGACACATGATAGGATAATTTATTATGGAGGACCTGGCAACCACTACCGCTCCAAAGAGGCTTGTGGAGGAAAACTCCTTGGGAAAAAAAAAATAATGCTGTTGTGCATAATCTTGATCCCTCAGCTTTTGCCACCCTCCAGCACTGATGAGCAGGCTGAATGTATAGATTTTAGACCAACCAGTGCCAGCGGAGTCCCTCTCCGCATTGCCTGCAGTGTATGCTAACAGTGTAGGCTAGGACTAAGCCTTAAGTATGAACTAAGTCTTAAGTACGTGACCAGTCAGCGCTTTTGCCACAAGAGGAGCTGCAGCAAGACAGCAATAGCAGACACTAGAAATTGTCAGCAGACACAATAAGAGGGCTTTCACACTGGTGGTTCCTTTCATTTGTTCTGGACTACGGACAACAATTATACCTCTAATAGTTTCTGTGTCTGATTCACACCAAACGGTTCTCTCTGAACCAAACTACTTGAAACAAACCAAAATACAGTCATGTGACGATGGTAAAATTATTTCATTTAATTGAAAATTCCAACCAGTGCACCCCTAAGTAAAAGTGTTCTGTACCTCTGATGTACAATTTATGAATTTATGAATAGTCCTGCTGTTGGATTTACACATGACATCAATCACATTCAAAGCCTCACTCTTTGTCCAGATGCCGGACCACATCGGTACGCTGGAACCCATCCAGTCGGTGAAGCTTCTCGGCCAGCTGTCGAGCTTCTGTCCGGTTCACTGGATCATGGGTCCCATTAAAACAAGGAACCAATGTCTCCTCCTTCTGCGGGGTCCCTGGTGTTTGGTCCTGGTCCTGTCTTGGTTTAGAAAACACAGATCCAATTGGCAGCTCAGTTTGTGGAGGCAAGTCTTCCTCTGGGCTTGTTGTTTGCAAACTGGAACTCTGGATATGCTCTGAGGATTCTCCACCACTGACATCCATAAATCTCTGATTGACAGGAACCAGGCCATTCTCCAACTTACAATTGTGCTTTGGTACAGCTGGAGATTTTACTCGTTCTTTATTTTCAGAGTGATCTAAGGCCTGATTGGCATCACAAAGACTATCTAAAGATTGATTTATTTTGCTCTTTTCATCATTACTGGTCTCTTCTGGCTCTCTGTTTGGTCTTTCTAGCCCTGCCACCATGGCCTCATTTGGTTCTGTTCTTTGTGTAATGACAATGTTCTGTGACTGGTCCATTGTAAGACAGGACTCTTCTCTTTGGTTGAAAGTTTCCTTATGCTTCTTCTCCTCCTGCGATCTTGAACTTTTCTTATTCTGTATCACGGCATTTTGAGGGCCAGAATGGTCTTCATCCACATCGTTTTTGGAACCTGATAGAAAATAACAGGTCAATATTTATTAAGAACAGATTTTGAGGATGTTCTCCCCAACAGAACCAAATGACTACGTTCAAATGACTAATGAGGTGCATTTTATATTGAAACACTTGAAAGGTCATGCAACTCATCAAGAGGAAGCTGAGTCAGCAATACTCACAAGTGGTGGACACAACCATGTCACAACATCAATTCGGCAAGCTGGAGGATTTGAGCTAAACAACTTCTGAAAATCACACACTAGCTCTCATTTCTCTCTTGCTGGCTCCCCTTGTCTAACATCTTTTCTCCGAGACTCTCCTTTCCCTTTTGTCCAAATTATGGATTTAATAAACTGGTCTCTGAATACAATCAACATCATTGTCTCGACAAGAATCCTGGGCTCAGGGGAACCCAACTGACATGAAGCATCAATTGCAGCTAGCGATTTGCAGCTGGGGTTGGAGAAGTGGTGCGTTGGGTGCCTGACCGCTCTATCCCTTGGCGATGCTGTTATTTACTCGTAGCTTTCATAACATTGTTTTTGCTGATCGAATGGGGACAGGTAACGGACACTAGTTTTCTGTGAAATTGCCAGATATTGACTCAAAACCAACAAAAATAAATCTTCTCTCTCAGCTTTCCCTCACTTCTTCAAGTTGGTTGTTGGAGACAAAACAACTTCCCCTGGGGAACAAGATAATGCGAAGCTCTGAATTATCCCTCAAGGACAACAATGGTGTGGGTAAACGGTTCTGACCAGCACTTGAAACCAATATATTTATAAGGGGTCCAGTTTCACTTTATGTAATGTATGTGACAAATAACGGTTTGATCATGTTACCTGTTAAATCTGCAGAAGCTGATGTCTCTTTAGGAATTACTTCATCAGATCCATGAGTAAAGCATAGCTGACAGACAAAACAAACAAAGAATTGAACAATCTATGACCGTTTAGTGGCTGAATCATTCAAGCAGATCTTTATCTGTTTTACATAATGATATTTATATATTTGTAAAACCATACTCAAAACTGCCTTACTAAGCTTCTAGAGCAGAGCTTAAAAAACGCTCATGGATTGTACTTCAGGACAAATAGAGACTTTAAGCAGTTATGGCTGACAGGACACCTTCGAGCTATTGAATTCTGCTGCACATGCAAACCGTGCCTGCAAGCTGTTTCAGTTGGCAAACAGAGAATCTTTTCTGAGTTTCCTGGTGTCTTAGTAATAATGTATAATATTTCATTTCAAAACCTTGAGCTATTTGTTCATTGTTTTGGTACTCTTGACATCCTTGTTTTTTGTTATTATAACCTACTGCCATCCGCTGTTGTTTAAAGTCCCAAAGGAAAACCAAAGGCTAACATACCTGAGAAGGTGAAGATCTGTTTTCTGAAGAAAGCAGATCAGAAGAGTGCAGATCCAAGTCTGAAACCAGAACCAAGTCTGAAGACCCCAAATCCAGACTCCTATCCTGTCTTTGGTTGACATGAACTGAATCACAACCAACAATGGAAAGCTCGGGCTTGGTCTGAAGAGATTCCCAGGGCACCGAAGCAAAGGAGAGGGGCGAACATGGGCCTGTGACAGGGACTAGGGGAATACCTATATCTGAATCTACCGTGTCAAGAGGAATACTAGGAAGTGGGTCCTCCTTCTGTAAAGGAAGACCTCGATCAGAATCCTTGCTGTGCACATGAAGCCCAGAGTCAAGGTTGTCATGTTTTTGAAGTTCCTGATCTAAAACCTTGAGCTCCTGCTTTATATTCGCAATGTTTTCCTGATCAGGCATCACTTTTAGCTCCTGATCCTGTTTATCTTGGTTAAAGTCGGTCACCATTTTTTTCAGGGCTAGATTAGTACCTTGTGTGTCCTGGTTTAGGTCCAGCTCCTGTTTTTCCTCATTTTGAGACAGCTCATGATTTTCCTGAATTGGATCCAGTTCGTTTTTGTCCTGGTTTAGATCCAGTTCCCGATAGCCCTTGTTTAAAACCAGTTCCCATTTACCGTGATTTAGATCCAGTACCCATTTGTCCTCGTTTACACCCAGTTCCTGCTTGTTCTGGTTTACATCCAGTTCCTCTTTGTTCTGGTTTAGATTGAGCACCTGTCTATCCTGATTTAGATCCAGTTGCTGTTTTTCCTGGTTTAGATCCAGTTCCTGTTTGTCCTGGTTTAGATCAAGTTCTTGTTTGTCTTGGTTTAGATCAAGTTCCTGTTTGTCCTGGTTTAGATCGAGTTCCTGCTGGTTCTGTTTTACATACAGTTCCTGTTTGTCCTGGTTTAGATTGAGCACCTGTCTGTCCTGATTTAGATCCAGTTGCTGTTTTTCCTGGATTAGATCAAGTTCCTGTTTGTCCTGGTTTAGCTCAAGTTCTTGTTTGTTTTGGTTTAGATCAAGTTCCTGTTTGTCCTGGTTTAGATTAAGTTCTTGTTTTTCCTGGTTAAGATCCAGTTCCTGTTTGTCCTGGTTTAGATGTGGTTCCTGTTTGTCCTGGATTATATCCAGTTCCAGTTTACGCTGGTTTAGATCCAGTTCCTGTTTGTCCTGGTTTAGATCCAGTTCCTGTTTTTCCTGATTTAGATCTTGTTCCTGTTTGCCCTGGATTATATCCAGTTCCAGTTTACGCTGGTTTAGATCCAGTTCCTGTTTGTCCTTGTTTAGATCCAGTTCCAGTTTATGCTGGTCTAGATCCAGTTCCTGTTTGTCCTGGTTTAGATGAAGTTCTTGTTCGTCCTGGTTTAGATCAAGTTCCTGTTTGTCCTGGTTTAGATCCAGTTCCTGTTTTTCCTGATTTAGATCTAGTTCCTGTTTGCCCTGGATTATATCCAGTTCCAGTTTACGCTGGTTTAGATCCAGTTCCTGTTTGTCCTGGTTTAGATTGAGCACCCTTCTGTCCGGATTTAGATGAAATTGCTGTTTTTCCTGGTTTAGATCAAGTTCTTGCTTGCCCTGGATTATTTCCAGTTCCAGTTTACGCTGGTTTAGATCCAGTTCCTGTTTGTCCTTGTTTAGATCCAGCTCCAGTTTATGCTGGTCTAGATCCAGTTCTTGTTTGTCCTGGTTTAGATGAAGTTCTTGTTTGTCCTGGTTTAGATCAAGTTCCTGTTTGTCCTGGTTTAGATCCAGTTCCTGTTTGTCCTGGTTTAGATGCAGTTCCTGTTTGTCCTGGTTTAGATGCCGTTCCTGTTTGTCCTGGTTTAGATCAAGTTCTTGTTTGTCCTGGTTTAGATCAAGTTCCTGTTTGTCCAGGTTTTGATCCAGGTCCTGTTTGTCTTGATTCAGATGCAGTTCCTGATTGTCCTGATTCAGATGCAGTTGCTGATTGTCCTGATTTAGATGAAGTTTTTGTTTATCTTGATTTAGATCCTGGTCTTTTTTGTTCTGGTTTAGATCCAGGTTTTGTTTGTCCTGGTTTAGACCCAGGTCCTGTTTGTCCTGGTTTAGTTCCTGCTTCTGATTACCCTGGTTAACATGTAGTTCCTGTTTGTCCTGGTTTAAAACCCGGTCCTGTTTGTCTAGGTTTAGATCCAGGTCCTGTTTGTCCTGATTCAGATGCAGTTCCTGCTTGTTCTGGTTTAGACCCAGGTCCTGTTTGTCCTGGTTTAGTTCCTGCTTCTTATTTCCCTGGTTAACATGTAGATCCTGTTTGTCCTGATTTAGACCCAGGTCCTGTTTGTACTGATTTAGACCCAGGTCCTGTTTGTCCTGGTTTTGATCCATATCCATTTGAACCTGGATCAGATTTATTTCATTATTTTTCTGACTTGGATCAAACACTGGTTGGTCCCTGTTTAAATCCAGGTCATGTTTTTCACAGTTTATATTCACTTGCTGACGTGTATCCAGGCTTAGCACCTGCCCCTCTTTGTCCGGGTCTAAATCCAGCTCCTGATGTATATCTGGATTGTGATGCTGTATATCCTTCCCATGGCTGTCAGTGTGATCTGTATTATGTTGCTCATTCTTCGAATTTGATCCCTGGTTCTGACATAGCTCCTGATCCTGGATAAAGTTCATTTGGATTATCTTCTCCAAGTACTCCTGTGCCTCTATATAGGGCTCAGACTCGTCCATCTCCTGATCATTGAGGGAAAATGGATGAAGTCACGGATACATAAAAGGGGAAAAAAAGATGGTTCTACGGCTTCTCATTGGTCTAGATCTGAGAGAGAGAAGCCTGTATCCTGTGTCTTCAGAATCAGTTTTTTCCACAGCATTAAGATCTTTGGCAAGGAAAAACAGGACCCAATTAAATCACAAACACTGTACACACACACACACACACAAGCACACGCACACACACACGCACACACACACTCAACACAAGCACAAGAAATCACATGCACCAGTGTGCAATGAGAAGAAAAGCAGATCATGTCAAATTAACATTCATTTCAGAGCAAAACTTTAGAGTAAAAATTACCCCCATTACTTTATTTACAACCCTTTGACCTTCTCTCAGTAAGCTTCATTGTGCCATCACCTAAGATGCGTTGTGTAGAAGTCAGGTTGGCACACAGCTGATATATAACAGTTTGAATTCTTCAAGCAATATGGGAAAAATAATTATTATTTTTAGACAGTAATGTGTACTTTTTATGTATATATATATATATATATATATATATATATATATATATATATATATATATATACACCGGTATATTTTATTTATTTTTTTTTTATTTAAATGCACCATTTTGGATTTTTTTCATAACGGACAAATGTAAGTAGATATTAAGTAGGCAGCCGTCGCAGAGCCTCATCTTGGATTGCTCAATCACATGCATTGTGTGAAATTAGATGCTAATCTCAGGGTTAATGAGCCACTCTATTGGGTTTGTTTAATGTAGACAGTCTCAAGAAACTCTAGGCAATTGCAATCTACATTTCAGGAAGAAGAAAATCATAGGACACGGTCAGTAACTTTTAAGTTTGCTAACAATGGAAGTAGCGTCATAAGAAGAATAAGTTCTTTGATAAGTATTTCAAACGAGAGAAGAGATAGCTGCTCTGCGGGGTTCAAATGTTTTTATATCTGACGTCAGTGCCTTTAGGCACTATTTAAGCAAGCAGAAGAGTGCTGCACCACATCACTTGATTTAGAGAAGTCCCACCTTTTGAATTCACAATGAGATCACATCATTGGTGATTTAAGAAATGATCACTTTCTAAAAGAAACTTCCTCAACCTGAAAACATCAATAAATGAGCCGTTCTCAAGGACAGTGGCTTTAACTATTCAGTGTTATTAAGAGCATTTGATAAAAAAAAATGTCTCTTTAATGATCAAACTGACAAAAAAAGATTCACAAATCAACGCACGGTCCTCTGTGTTCCAAACATACATAACAACACTGAACCTTCAGAAATGTTTGAAATGCGAACAAGCAAAAGAACCAAGCTCACCCTTAAGCAGACTCTCGACTTCTTCAGATCAGTCTCTGGCCGGATGTGCAATAAGTTCTGCTCAAGCAGCAGCAACAGCGAGACACTCACACACTTCCTGACCACAAGCAACCTCCTCTAAAATGCACACAGATAACGCAAGAGAAAGACAAAAACACACACACAGTGTAAAAAGAAGACACTCACCATAAGACTGTGGAGAAACAGGAATGGTTAGGAGAGCATGTAGATAGAGATTTTTGGGAGATATTCATAAAAAGAGAATTATCTATTAAAACATGCTTTGAATTTGTTCCGAACCCAACTTTTAGATTCTTTTCAGAGAGATTTGACCTAAAACAAACCCATCTGAGTGTGAAGGAACAAGACAATACTGAAGAAATTATTCCGCTAAATAAGATTTCTTGCTGATTTCAGCATCTCAATGAAATGTGTTGAATGTGAAGCATGAACATGCTCTGTCAGATCAGCACATGATCGCATCACTTCCTGTTCTGCACCTCTAACATCCTGTGTGCAGGAGCACAATTAAACTTTGGTTACACGCAGATGAATCCAGATAACTCTGGAGCCAGCCTCTGCTTAAACTATACACACAACAAGCTGAGATTATTTTCAAAACACATGACAAGCTCAAGATATCAGATATAATACAGTTCAAGCGAAAACCAAAATTCTCTTGAGTAATATTTTGTTTTGGAGATCTGTGAGAAACCAGTGGCTTGTTGGATCTATGTATTGGTTGACCTTTTATTTTAAAGCAGAAACAAACCTGGAAATTAAAATCGTTTTTGCGATTTTGTAAATATGTAACAATACAGTTTTTTTAAACTTGTGACAAAAGAATGACACATTGTTTGAATAAAGAGGTTGTGAACTGAAAAACCAAAAGTGGTTTTTTTGTTCAGATATAGTTCTGTGACGCCTGAGTTCACCACTAGTGACAAAAAGCATCTCTTTTCAATCCTTTAATTGTTTTGAATCAGAGGCTGCAGTGTTAAGTCCAGTGACATGCTGTGAGGTTCATGGCTGGTGAGATGAAAGATTTACAAACATATGAACCCCACAGAATAGTTCTTAAAATCTATCTCTCGTCAGTCGCTCTCTGGGACGTATGTTGAAGAGTCGACTGGTGGGAACCATCCCATGACTGGGAGTGACTGAGTCCGCCATTTTAAAAAGCTAATTGAATAGTCTAAATTCCCCTTAGATGTGGATAAATTTAGGCACCACAAAAAAAAAAGAAAATTAACTCATTATTTTGAGCATCCTCCTTTTGCAGAAATAACAGCCTCTAAAAACTTTCAATAGCTTCCACTTAGAGTCTGGATTCTGGCGTTTTGTTCCATTCTTCTTTACAAAACATCTGCAGTTCAGTCAGGTTTGATGGTTTCTGAGCACGGACAGCCTACTTTAACATTTTCAAGAATATTCAGGACTGAGATGTTAATTCCAGAACGTTCTACTTGTTCCTCTGCTTGAATGCTGCAGTAGATTAGGAGCAGTGTTTGGAGACGTTGTCTTGCTGTAACGATCCAGTCCAGGCACAACTTCAACTTAGTCACTGATTTCTAGACATTTTTCTCAGGAATCTGCTGATATTGACTGGAATCCATTTCAGCTTTAACAAGATTCCCAGTCTCTGCACTGACCACAGAGCCCCACAGCATGATGGAAACACCACCAGATTTAACTGTAGGGAGCAAGTGTTTTTCCACCAACACTCCTTGTTTTGCCCCAATAACTTTATTAACAAATACTTTATTTTCATCAGTCCACAGCACCGTATTCCAGAATGAAGCTGGTTTGTCAAAAATGTGCTTTTTTTCCGCCTCACTTGTCCATGCAGCCCTGAATAAACGAAGCACAGTGACGCCATCTGCAGCAAGATGATGCTGTAGGTCTTTGGAGCTGGTCTGTGGGTTGACTGTGACTGTTCTCAGCATCCCGTGCTCTGCTGCCTCTGTGCTTAACTAGAACGGTGCTGCTGGTCAATTTTCATGTTCCTCACAGTTGAAACCGAGAGCTTTCTGTATCCTTCGCCTAAACCACGAAGCTCAACACTTGTTGTTTTCAGCTCATCTGAGAGCTGTTTTGAGGCTCCCATATTTCCACTCTTTGAAAACTTTCTCATGATTGGATTCACCTGTGTATGGAGGTCAAGGATCACTGAGGTTACCGAAACAATGTTAAGTTCTAATAATTAGTGCTAAAAGAATCCTTGAACATTTTATGTCGATTACAATTCTCAAATATCACTGTGTTTGTCTTCTATATGATATTTTCATAGAAATTTCTTTTGCAATTGGGGGGGACTTTTGCACACTGTAAAAGGGTGTATGTAGGGCACCAAACCTTTTCTATGAACTTGTTACAAATTGCCTTTTCAAAATGGTAATTCTGAATTTCAGTAGGAAACCGTCACATTCTTGGCATTTGACTGGTACATGACATATCAGCACCAGCAACAGCACCAACTTTCCTTTCAAGACATCTTCACACGTGTTTCTGATGTTTAATTATGCTGCTGGCCAATTACAGAGCACTGCTGGAATGACAACAATAATTTAGCTACACGCCACACCTACCGTTTAAGACTTCAAGTACCAAAAAACAAAGACCTATTAGCTACTGTTTTTAACCCTCTCCAAACTCTATCCTACTCTTTTAGAGACAAAGAGAAAACATTGAATTGCAAACAAAGTGTTAGAATTAAAAACATTTCACCAGATGTCCACGTATCTGCAGAGCGAGTCAATGTTCCTCTCTGAAGTTTTCAAGAGAGAGTGAAATCCTGCAAGGGATTTACTCCTGCTCCAACAGGTCCAGCAGCATTGCAGAGATCACAAACACATGTTCATTCAAGCAAATCTCTCTCTTTCTTTCTCTTTCCCTCGCAGCCAGAAACACTCCTGAAACACCTAAATGTTAGAGTACGTCTCTGAGAGCTAACTTGCTATTGGCTCAAAAAGGAACAAAAGCACACCTGTTATAAGCCCTGGCTATGAGCAGGTAAAATGCAGTAGTATAATATCTTCTTCAATGTAGTTTCTCATGAATAAATTGCTCCTTTGAGAGGAGTGAATGATATAATGGTCAAGCTATTATCGCAATAGCTTGTAATATTTCCGCCATATTGTCATTTTTTGCATTATTGTAAACGTGTCCGTAAGCACATTCCACAAAAAATGCAGCTTGTGTCAAAAAGGAGATTGAAACAATAATTTAAAGGCCGTAGCATTTTTACAAGGTAAAATATGTTTTTTCAGAATATCATTGAGCATTCTAACTGTAGAGGGCTTTTTCCCCCAGTAATATATCAGTGCTTTGTGAACATACATATCTTGCGTATGCCTGTCATCAAGTTCACGGTCAGATGAGATTGCATGCCTCTATGAAAGCTGCAAGTGTGGTGTGTGCTCATTCCTTGTTCTCAGGTTTTTTTTTTTTGGGGGGGGGGGGCGACTGCAAATAATTTCAAGGCGCCATATTAGACAAAATCACACGTTTCACACATGTTTTTGTGAGCTTAAAACGGCTCAATGTTCCCCGCAACACCCATAGTTTTTACCTCAACCCACTGACCAATCGGATTCAGCGCTAGTACAGCTAATATCTATGCTTATTAATTCTAATAAGAATTTTTGTCAATTTTTTTTGTCGATTATAATGCAAGAGGCATCTGGGTTAGGCGATGTCAAGCGAGGATGTTCAATGTGAAACATTGCGATTGACATCGTCCCAATAACCGCCTAATAAATTCAAACTGAACTGTGTGAATCGCGTTGGTATTTCTACACGTTTTTGGTGGATTCATTAGCTGGAGAAGTGATGAGAAGTACACAGAACTCTTCGATTAACTTTGGACTTTATTTATGTTACGTTTCCAGCCAGGGTGATTCACAGAAAACTAATTTCAACAACTTCATGCAGTTATATTTTACTTTTGACTGGCGGCCATTATTCACTGCATTACCCATGGTTCCCGGACTACAAGTCCCCAAAGGGGCGTGGCGAAAGCATGACTGTGGAGGAACAGGGGTAAACAGTGCACCACCTGAAAGCTTGCAAACACTGATTTATTTGTGCCACCAAAAATAAATCGCAAACAAATATAAGCAAAAAAAGGTATCTTCCAACAAAAAACTCATACGTACATCCTACATACGTAAGGAGTCTAATCAGAAGGACATGAATGACGCACAGGAGGGTGGTCTCCATGTTACAAATAGAGGGCTCCAGAAACTGTCTGACAGGTTGACATTGAGATCGCTGTTCTCTGTGCTGGTGGTCTTCTCACTGTGAATCATCAATAAAGAAGCTTCTTTTTTAAATGGTTTTCTGTGCTGTTTGTTTCCTCAATGATGGTCTCTCTCTATCAGTAAGGTGAAGGCTCATTTCCACCTTACCCCTTTTATATCCTGTTTCCACCGGAACGGACCACTCACAGGTAAACTCAGCATCATAATAAACCATAATCACAAATTAGATCAATCATAATACATATACATATACAAACACAAACATAACTAACTAACCACTGAATACATAAGTCAATAAATATCCACATTCCACTACTCAAATGAACTGGGATAAGAATGCAGCTAGCACAGAATCTCCCCCGCGAATCAAGAATGGTTTCACCCAGTTTCTCCCAGAATTAACGGCACATGCCTCCAAAAATACTCTCGCACTCACTTTAATCTATACATCCATTGTCTCTGGTTTCTTCATCAGAAAACATTATCTAGGTTAAAATGTGTCCAGACAAAGAGATTGGTGGTGGTGGTGAGTCCTTCACTGTCTCACAAGGTTATTCAAAGACGTTTTTTATGATTGATATTGCATTTAGAAAGTTAGTTACGGTATCTGCTTTAAAAATTACATAATACATCAAGTCAACCACTGACTCAGGTCACGCATTGCACAACTGGCTGCCCTTTGGCCTCAAAGCTGACTCAAAAACTATTGGTTGTGACTTTTTGTAATAGATGTCACGGTGACTCAAGATTATTTATCTATTTAGACGTTTACTTACACTCTTTAGCAACCGTACAAAAAGTATGTTAAAGGGAACAGAGCTGTGTTAGTCAGTCTCTGGAAGATCACTGCAGGAAGAGGACTCTGCAAAACCCATGATGTCTTCAGAAGGACAGCAGGAATGGTGGTAAGTAGAAGGTGAGTGTAGATCCGAGCAGGAGACATTGGCAAGATGGAGGATGAAATTGAGAAGAGACGGAGAAAACAGGTGTAATATAAAACAGTTAATTCTGCAGGAATTTAATTGATTACCTGAGTTGCGATGACCTGCTTTGGGGAATTGAACCAAAGAGTCGATTGGCAGTCGACTCTTAAGACTCGGAATCAAATGAGATCGGTTCAGACCGCAACTTCAAGCTTCGTTAGATTTACTGTCCACCAGTAATTCACATTCGGCAATCAATATTGATCTTTAATCAAGTATGACTCGTGTCCCAAAGACACTAATACTCAAGTTAGAGCTAGTAGCAATAGATCGACTATCTCAGGGAGCGATTCAGCATGCATAAACCACAGACCAAGTAATGCGTTTAACAAGTTTATTAACTAATCTAAAACACACAAACTAACTACTACTAAAGCTATATAGATAAACACACACACACACACACATTCACACTGAGAGAAGGAATGATTTGCAACTGTATTCTGAAATCTAATATCAAATAGCATAAACTGATAACCATTAACTATGAGCCTCAGCAAACGTTTGTCTGTAAGGACAAGAAAATGGGATTCAGCTATGAATCGTTTTGCACAAAGTCAGCGAGATATTTAATGCGCTTTCTACCGTGTCCTGGAAGTTCTTTGGGTCGGGTGAAGCTTCCTTCGGTTGCGTTGTCCGTGCAGAGCGATGGCTGATTCGGTATTAGGGTCCAAGCGATGGGTAGTTGTGAGAAAAGAGTCACTGAGAGTTCGCAAGAGTTTGTTCCGAGCAAAAATCAAGTTGGGATTCGCGATGAATCGAAACTGGCACTTCAAAGTTCTGTTGCAGGGTTCACTGTGTTGTAGGCTCGGAGCACGTCAGAGTTCGGGTCGCGGGAGTTGGCTGTCTCGTACCGCTGTAACACTCTAAGGTTCCGCGTAACTCGTATGACTTTCGTGGACCGGACTTCTCTTTTCTCCGGACTTCACTTCTCTTCTCTTCGCTTCTCTGCCTTTCTCCATTGCGCGGCAGAATTTGAACCAAGGAGGCAGGGCTCTGCCCCGCCAGGTTTAACCAATGAGATCACTCTGAAACCGGAGCTGTAGTCACGTTATACATGAGCACAGGGCTGGGACAGCCTGTATCAAAAAAATCAATCGGTTCATATAAGTGATCATATCTAATCAAGAGAATACCGAGAACATTTCTATGAGAGGCCATCATTTCAGAACTGATATTTCAAGCAGAATGATACCAAACATGGCTAGTTTAACACTTGTACTCACTCATTCACTCATTCATTCGTCTTTGTTAACTATTCAAGTCTAAGCACACATTATCAGTTATGCAGTAAAGATTAACGAAGCATTGTAAGGTTATATTCAAGTAGATTGAGTCTTTTCTCCTTAAAGATGCAGTTAAAGGAATTAAAAGAGTTCCTGAGTGTTTAGAGGGGGAATTCCTGTAGAAAGACTCCAGCATACTGAGGGCCTCCAGGGGGGTTGATTTACGGTTCCCCTTTTGCCCTTCTATGAGCCATGTGTTCCATAGGTAAGGTTGGTATGTCTCTGAGTCCAACTGTGATCCTCCAGGGGGGTTGATTTATCCCTAAGGAGTGAAACTAAACAGTGTCCTGATCTCCAGGGCCTCCGGGAGGGGTTGATCGATATGGCGCCAGGGGTCCGTAATAGTTAGGGAGTACGTCTGCGGCTCCAACCATTTAGCAGGAGATGCATATCGTAAATTCCTGGCCTCCCAAGCTGATCACCAGGCTCTCAGCTTGTTGATAAAGAGGACTAATCCTTACACAGGACAGGAGAATCCAGGGTCATGGAGAGTCAGGGGGCATGAGCTGTAGATCTAACAACATCAGAGTTTGAGGTGTGCTCTGATTCAGGTCATTGTTGGCTGTGTCTCCTCTGGGCACACAGAATCCCTGACAAAAACAGCTGCGCCGCAGTTTTAGTTTTAACTTCCACCTTAATATCTGAATATTATGTCATAAACACAAGGGTTACTACATTTTCTGTGGGACCTCACTGTGCCACCATCTGGACGTTTTACACCCATCCTTACTTATTTTCTCACTACAAGCCAAAAACATCCACAAAGGCAAAAAAATTTAATTGTCGTTACTCTAAAGAATTCTTTACTTGGTTTGCTACTCACCACAGTTCACCTTTGTGTTTCCAGTGACTTCCTGCTCTGAGTGGGCAGTGAGTCACTCTTGTTCCTCCTGGTGACATCAAAGCAAATACGACAGACGTGCACAACCCAGGCATAAAGAGCAAGCAGAAGCAAAAACACTGAGCGGACACACATCTGGACATCAGGACGTCATTCTCTGTGTTTCTCTTGATTGTTTTCACCTGCGTTTCTCCATCTCTTTGAGCCATGTTCCATGTGTGGTGGGGTAGGCGAATTGACAGCGTCGACAGCCAATCGGCTGCTGCTACGCCTGTATTTAGACAGCTCATTGGTGGCTCCAGGGATACGACATCTCCAGTTTGTTTGTTGTTGTCCGGTTCGAGTGTTTCCCCGTGCGGAAAGCGTGGCAATCGGAGGCTTATGGTGTCTGTGCATCCAGAGAGCAGCGGCGATCTGTTTGTGTGGTACGGTGTCTGATGGGAATCTCTATGCGTTCAGAGAACTTTGCTGATCTGCGTTGCGGGACAGTGTGCGAGGTGATTGTGTGATCAGCGCTCGGGATCTTCTCTCCCCTCTGGAAGTTTAGTTAAATCATCTCTCTCACTCCAAATGAGCATCTCCGTTCCACAACGGGTTTCCGGTGAGGTGTTCTCTCACAGCGTCATTCCAGGAAGCACCAGTTACTGTCTGGGGACTGAATCCACAACTAACGCCCTTCTGCCACCCCGCTAGGGGAGGGGAGGGTTGTCGAGTCCTTCGGGAAACTGAGTGTGGCTGCGTGTGAGCGGGTGTCCTCTGGCACCTCCGTTAACTACACCCGCCTAGTGAATTTTCTGACTTTTATTGTGTGTGTGTGTGTGTGTGCGTGTGTGTGTATGCGTGTGAGTGTGTGTATGGATTATTAAATTTATGTTTTGTAATTTGTTTCCCAGGAGCGAGGACCTGTGAGAGGAGGGCTGTCCTGTGTGCACCAATAGTGGTGGTGGGTTTAACCTCTCGCGTGCGTGTGACACCTTGTGCGTGTGATCAGGTAGAGCACCAGTGGTGAGTGTGCATTGTAGTGTTAACTAACGTGCCCTCCTTAGAACAGCTCCACTGCTCCTGGTGGATCGAGTGTGTTATATTAGTGAATTTTACTGTTTTAACCAAGTATATGTGTCTTGTCTTGAGTACACTGCGGAAGGACTGAGTAGTAGTGTTGGTAAAGGTGCTTCACTCTGCACCTCCGGGTGAGCCCCGGTGAACAACCCCACGGCCGTGGTGTGCATTCTGTCAACATACTGCACTGTTTGTATGATCCTCTCATTACGTTTTTAACCATTAAAGATTTTGTATTTTTGTATGTACCCTGGTTGTCTTGTTCCATCTCTCTCACGAAATGGTATGAGTGATTTTAAACCTGTGTCCTTCAATTCATAAAAATTAT
>SRMA01026782.1:48625-62137 GCA_007224835.1 Danionella cerebrum | reverse complement strand
GCTGTCCTGTGTGCACCGATAGTGGTGGTGGGTTTAACCTCTCGCGTGCGTGTGACACCGTGTGCGTGTGATCAGGTAGAGCACCAGTGGTGAGTGTGCATTGTAGTGTTAACTAACGTGCCCTCCTTAGAACAGCTCCACTGCTCCTGGTGGATCGAGTGTGTTATATTAGTGAATTTTACTGTTTTAACCAAGTATATGTGTCTTGTCTTGAGTACACTGCGGAAGGACTGAGTAGTAGTGTTGGTAAAGGTGCTTCACTCTGCACCTCCGGGTGAGCCCCGGTGAACAACCCCACGGCCGTGGTGTGCATTCTGTCAACATACTGCACTGTTTGTATGATCCTCTCATTACGTTTTTAACCATTAAAGATTTTGTATTTTTGTATGTACCCTGGTTGTCTTGTTCCATCTCTCTCACGAAATGGTATGAGTGATTTTAAACCTGTGTCCTTCAATTCATAAAAATTATCTCAAAGTTGGGTTCCACCCCAAACAATTACACTACTCTGTCACAATCTGGCGTTGTCGGCAGGATCACTCAAGTGAGAGAGGGGGCAAGACTCCAATTGACTAAAGAGTATATTTTCGGGTGGGTTTTTGGACTCAGTCCCAGGCAGTAGAAAGGGTGCTCAAATCGAGGAAAATTGTGATATTTTTGTTTCTCCTTTGAAAAGAATTGTATCTTAGAACGGGTGAACAGTGGCAACATGGATGACGAGATACGAGAGCTACATCGGTTGGTGGCCCAATTACAGGCGGAAAATGAGCAGCTACGGCAGGCATCTTCACAGAGGGCCCCCCCTGATGCTGTAGCTCATGCGGCATCGGGGGATGTCCCTGTTGTGCCCCTGGTCGAGAACTCCACTACTAATGCTGGTGCTCCTGGCCCGGAAAGATTTATTTTTGTCCCTAGAGACCGGACGTGCCCAAAATTTAATGGCCGGTCAGGAATCAGCATTGGGGAATGGATCGAAGAGGCAAAGATGTGTATGCGAATACGTCGTCTTTCGGTAGCTGATCAGGCGATGTTTTCATTTGATCACTTGGAGGGAGAGGCGAAGGAGGAGATTCGGTTCCGTGCTAGGGAGGAGAGAGAAGATCCCGAGAAGGTTTTTGGGGCTTTGCGGGAGTTGTATGGCTGCTCAAGGTCATATATTGCTCTGCAGGAGTCCTTCTTTTCCCGCAAGCAACAGGAGGGGGAGACCTTGATGGAGTTCTCCCTGGCTCTTGCGTGAGATGCTCCTAAAGCAGCAACAACAATTAAACCAGCTGGCCAGTAGTGTGTCCCAAATGAGAACTGCGATGCCCCGGGCACCTCCCTCGCGTACTCATGTACTCCTCTGCAGGAGATGCCAACAGCCTGGGCACTTCGCCAGAGATTGTGATTGGGAACGTAGGCCATCTCGCTCGGCAGCTGTGCCCCGCAACCAGGGTTTACAAGAAGATGCACAGACACCATGTAGGCGGCCGACGGAAAACTAAAGCCCACCGAGCCGCAAGCCCAAAGCTCGGTGGAGGGAGTGAAGGGCCAAACCAAAACCAATTTCATGTCCCGATTGATATCAAATTGCCCCCAAATGATGGTAAGAATGGCCGGAGTAATAGTGCCCTGCTTAATTGACACTGGGTCAATGGTGTCAACAGTGACTAAGAGTTGTTTCCTGGTTAACCGTAATAGGTAGGGTGAAAACTATCCTAGGTCATGCAATTGGCTGCAGCTCAGAGCTGCAAAAGGCCTTAATATCCCCTATTTGGGGTATCTAGAGCTTGACGTTGAAATATGCGGTCGAGTAGTCCCAGGTTGCGGTGTGCGTGTGTGTGTGTGTGTGTGTGTGTGTGTATGGATTATTAAATTTATGTTTTGTAATTTGTTTCCCAGGAGCGAGGACCTGTGAGAGGAGGGCTGTCCTGTGTGCACCGATAGTGGTGGTGGGTTTAACCTCTCGCGTGCGTGTGACACCTTGTGCGTGTGACACCTTGTGCGTGTGATCAGGTAGAGCACCAGTGGTGAGTGTGCATTGTAGTGTGAACTACCGTGCCCTCCTTAGAACAGCTCCACTGCTCCTGGTGGATTGAGTGTGTTATATTAGTGTGTTATGTAATGTTTTAACCAAGTAAATGTGTCTTGTCTTGAGTACACTGCTGAAGGACTAAGTAGTAGTGTTGGTAAAGGTGCTTCACTCTGCACCTCCGAGTGAGCCCCGGTGAAGCAACCCCACGGCCGTGGTGCGCATTCTGTCAACATACTGCACTGTTTGTATGATCCTCTCATTACGTTTTTAACCATTAAAGATTTTGTATTTTTGTATGTACCCTGGTTGTCTTGTTCCATCTCTCTCACGAAATGGTATGAGTGATTTTAAACCTGTGTCCTTCAATTCATAAAAATTATCTCAAAGTTGGGTTCCACCCCAAACAATTACACTACTCTGTCACACATGTGTCTCTCTTGCTACAGCCACCTATGAAGTGTACACCTACTTGTGTCAAGAGCAGTAATCATCGGGAAAGATCAAATGCATTTTCTCATTATCGCTAGTCACCAGATTACTGATCGCTCAAACATTTTGTCACGAATTTCCAGCATCATATGATTACTGGAGTTACTGGAGATGCTGGAGCAGAACCCCGTGACCCCGAAAGGGAATAAGTGGACAGGAGAATGAATATAATTACTTCCTTTGCCTGGAGTTTTGATCAAGGGCTTAAAAATATGGACAACATGACACGGTTTAAGATTTCTGCTCAAACACAGCTCATTTTGTAGCAAAAAAAAAAGAATTTGAAATTGATTTCTTTGAATCTGATTTGAATCTTTCTCTAAATCTGATTTCTCTGAAATTCATTCCTCAGCGCAAACAATGCTCCTCACGCCGTGATGACAGCGGTCAGTTCAATCACATGACTTCTCCAAGTTTTGGGGGGATAAATAAAAGTTTATAACAGATTATGGCGCTGTGATTTTTCTGAAATCTTTTCAAAGACTGCATTATATGCTGGAATCTAATGCACTGCGTATGCGGTTCATAACTGCTACACTTTGTTTGGTCACCACGACAACTAGTTTCAAGATAGTTTACCAGAACACGATTAAGTTTGGTTTGTCACTCAGCTTTTTTTTGGCAAAATTGGCAAAAAAAAAACACTCAAAATTAAGAAAGATGTGAACAAACACTTTATTTTAAAAACGTGTACAAGGTTTATTTTCTGAGCTGCAATTCGCTACTGACATTAAGAACATAAACAGCATGGCTCTTATAGAATAAAAGTTCTCTGAGAGTTTTTTTTAAACGGATAACGGATGTGAAAAAGACACCTGTGGGAATCTTGTGAAATGCATTCTATAATTTTTACTGCTTTTTGTTATTCGGCCTCTTATGTTGAAACAGCAGTATTAATCCACTTTACATTTGTCACTTACAAAGCTCTATGCAGCAAAGGTCTAAATGGCAGGCACCACAAGCATTCAGTCGACACCATCAGTGGAAGTATAAATGTTTTTTTTCACGGTGTGATGAACTTCAAACCAATCTTCTCTGGTCTTTAGAATAGGGTCTATGTTAGAATTTTTGTATATCACACCTACTAGAGCGTTAAACTCTTTCTCTTTCCTGAGGAGCTGAGCCTCAATTTTGCGCTTGGCCTCCAGAACATAATGAACCAGTTCTTTGGGGCAAAGGTGCTTTGTAAGTTTACAGTATATCTTCTCTGGTTAGCAGCCTGCAATCGAGGTTCTGTATAGACCTTACAGTCTCCAGTGCCTTCACTCTCTTACACCCTTGTTTCTTATATTGGAGTAAAATGACTCTTTTGATAATATTGGGATTTAATGTGAGCTTCTAGATGCGAGGAGATTTGTCCAGTGATGCGTTCAGTGCTTTGGTAAGAAACTGAGAGGAGGTGTGTGTATACACTTGTAGTGAGGGCATTCCTGGTCCCTGCTGCTATGAGTTCAAATGATTGACATGCTTGAGTGCAATTGATCACCACTCCCCAAGAGGTTGAATAAATGGTGTGTAGAGTCGGTTCCTTTTTTGCTCAGAAATTCAGAGATGTTTGAGTTCCTTACCACTCACTACTCTCGATGGTGAAGCAGTAAGGGGATGCTCTAGATGTTTTTATTTGCAGCAATTGTTGTCACTGGAGGAATTGCCCTCTGGAGGAGTTTGCCCCTCCAAACTTAAGACTGTTTGACCGTCCCCAATGGTGAAGGCTCAGTTAGTCAAGTTGCTTCTACTATCGATACCAGTTGCCATAGAATCGAAAGGAACATTACAACCAGGGATCAAGCGACCCATTCTAGGAATTTGTGGTCTGCATTTTACCCATGCAGCGGTGAACAAACACACCGTGAACAAACAACCGGAGCAGTGGGCAGCCATAGCTGCGGCGCCCGTGATTGAGTCAGCAACCTTCGGATCAACAATCCATCTGGTAATCAGGTAATTATAGCAGAGATGAAACATAGAACTTTTCCCATTAAAGATTATTTGAAAAACATACGGCACATGGCACAAAGAGAGCCTACATGGGTTTTTCTTAGCTGCTAAACTTTCACTCAGAGCCCGTGTGGATAACACTGAAGTGACCAACTGAAAGGGAGACTCCTATGTAGTTATATTGCAGCCCTCGAAGGAGTGAACAGAAGATTTTAAGAGCCTTCACCATGTCTGTGAAGTCATGTAACAAAGGTCAAAGGACCCCGGCTCCTCGGCACCAGAGAAAGAGTGCTTGTACCTGCATCCTAGATCCGGGGCGTGGGATTCACAAGCATAACATTGGATTATTTGGAGTATTGCTGGTCAGATCAAAGGACATTCCCATAGCCATGTCATTCAACATTTCATTTCCTGTTCCCTCCCTAACCAATGAAGACTTTCATTTTAATGATTTTACTGACCGTGCTTATTGAGCCTTTGCATGGAGTTCAGAGATTATTGTTTCTGCATGAGGTGCTCTTCCTCTTTGTACAGGCACGGACTGTGAGGTAACCCGTGTTACCGTGCACTATTTTGAGATTAGTGTGAGTTGAAGTTGGTGTGAGTGACAATGTATTCATATAGTGCTTTTCTAGCCACTCAAACACTATATAATAGAGAGGAGACTCTGTCCCGTGTTAGTCAGTGAAGGATCCTTTTCTGTTTCAGAACACACCACGTGTCACATATTGATTGGAAACTTATCGATGTAGCCAATTATTAGTCCTGGATTAGTAGATTTAGAAGGCCCTGAATGAATGAGACCATTAGGCAAGTGTAGTAAGTGTACATCGGTTACACAGATTTTTATCTGCACAGAGAACCCACACAGACCATTGGGTGAACACCCCTTGTTGAGCTTACTAGCACCGCTAGCAACGATTCACAATTTTCCAGGCCAAGAATCAGTGTTATTTCAGGGGATGCCTGAAAGGGATCAGTCAAAAAAGATATCGAAAAAGAAGAAATATGTCTGGATACGGATTGTTTTTGACATAATGTGTAATGCATTTTTATAAATAGCTGAGATATTGATCTTTGGGATCGGTTGCTAAGGTGAAGGTTCTAGGAAGGAATCAATGATGTCATTCAAAGATATTTTCACTATGAGTGATCTGTACTAAGCCCCATGTCTTTTCTGAAACTGAGATGTAGATGTCCTGATGTGGTTGCTAGAGTAAACAATACAGTTGCTCGTGGAGTCATGAAAAAGTTCCCGTATCATTTAAAGTGCTCTAAACAAGCGTTCACGTCTCCAGCATTTTCTGAAGCTGAGATATCTGAATTATTTGCTAGGATAAAAAGTTAAGGAGGGGTCACTGACATTCCCCTTGTCACCGTGTCGAATCCCAAATCGATATGTTAATTTGGTTACTATGTTAGACAACCTAGTTGCTATGGAAGAGTCAGTGACATACTACAGATGAGTAGCATATACCAATACAGTGGTACCCCGAGATACGAAAGGTCTCGCGGGAAATATTTTGGTTCGAGATACGGAGAAAAATTTGAGATACAAGCAACCACAAACAGTTCTGCTCTATTATCCACTTGTTAAGTGTGCACGGCAAGGCATTTTACATGTAAAACTTGCTTCGAGATACGAAATGTTCGAGATATGAACGTCACCCTGGAACGGATTAATTTTGTATCTCGGGGTACCACTGTGTGTCTGATTTTCCTGAGCTGAGATTTGCCAGATTGGTTGCCACGGTAAATAGGAACATCATAATATTTAACATGTATGTTCAAATGTCCTTTGTTTCTTTTTGCAGGTACGTTTGATTGGGGGGTTATTGTCAGAAATGAATCAGGCTAAAGTGGTTTTGCTGAGTTTATGGCGAATCCCACTTGCTATTGAGATGGCAAGTTCTGGCTAACAGTGTTGAGTTGTTCGGCAGTGGTCACTTGAGCTGTGTTCTCAGTTGTGCAGCAACAGCTTTGCATACCATTCACCGGTCGCTCCCTGCCCAGGTAGAGCATGGGCTGGAGGCTGCTGCTGATGTCCATAAAGCCGAAGGCGAGGTAGTGGATATAGCACTGGAAAACCTGAGGTGAGAAGCTCTCCCTGAAGGGGAAGAGCGCTACTGGCGGCAGGTAGTTTATGATGATGATACCCAGGATGAAAAGGACAGTCTGGAAGGCCCTCTGCTGTGCTCGACGGCGCTGGTTCTGGCCCGATGTCCGCAATGCCCACAGGATACCTACATTACAAAACAGCATTAGGGCGAACGCAGCCAGGATCAGGACAGTGAAAGCCAAATAGAAGCCGGGGATATTCCCCAGGCACTTCAGGATGGCGTAAACAATTGTGACAACCCAGACAATGGTGGCAGCAAGTGACCGGTGCCAGGAGCGTGCCTGGGCAAAAGCCAGTGGCCACCGCACTGCCAGCAAACGCTCTACACAAAGGCAGCACAGCAGGAGCGGAGAGCAGTCCTTCACCCCATAGAAGAACCGCAGAACCAACCAGAGCCTGGGATGGCTCCAGAACACCAGCGACACCAGCTCCAGAGGTGGTATCAGGCAGAACATCAGATCCAGAAATGCAAGGTTGAAGGTGAACAGCTCAGAGCTGCCAGCATCCTGCCTGCTCGCACTTCGGTTTCGGTTACGTGTCCAGATCAGACACAGTACTGCCGCATTGGCTGGGATGCCTAGCAGTAGGTTGACGAACTGGAGGAACAGGTAGAAAACGAGCACCTGAGGCATGTGAGCACAGCTAGCAAACACTGTCTGGTCAGAAGAGGGGGGTGAAGAGGGGTTGATGGTCACAGTGGTAGAAATGTTCTCTGTGCTGGCATTGAGCTGCTCGGACGTTCTTTCCAGGGGTGTGTGGATGATGAAGAGCAGGGAGGAGTTGAAAAAACCCAGCAGTGGCATCGTGCTCCGAGAGGGAATCCACTGAAACAAGCAGAGCACAACATTAAATCCTTGTTTAGTGTGAGCGAATTAGAAAGAGCCATGGAACCGCTTCTGTGGGTGCACTGGGCGTGAGCGATATATATTTGTGTCCAGTAAAATGAACAATTAACACTTAGCCATTACGTTTTTTTTTTTTTTTCAGAAAACATTTGTGAAAGTAGAAATGTGTTCAAGTATAGTAACAGAATTTGTTTTTCAAGATAAACATGTTGATTAAAAAAATACATCTTTTTAAATAAAATAATAACCACGACACAGATGTGCCTAGATCAAAGATAATGGTTAGCTCTTTCCCAAACTCAGCTTTAGGCTGAGAAAATGTCTTGAGTCTGGCCCCGTGGTATAGTGGAGGGAGCGCTGGACATATACGCGAATCCCAAACCCGTCGTCATTCCCCATCCTTCCCCCCTCTCTCTTCCTGTCTACCCACTGTCCTATCTGTTAAAAATAAAGGCTAAAATAAGAAATAAAAAAAGGAAATGTGTTGAATAGATTTGAAAGTTTTGTTTTGAAATCATTGAAGAGAAGAAATTAAATATTGTTATGGAAATAAATGTCATTTTTTTATTATTAATTTTTAGAAATAATATTTAAATGGTTAAACCTGAATTTAAGTCTTGTTCTGAAGGTGCAAGTTTTCCCATTTTAATACGAAAACTAAAAATAAACAATCAACAACTAAACATCTGTTGAGTACAAACGTGTCTCTTACCTCACATCAGGTTTTCTGTGGAGGATGTCAGTCACTGAAACTAAGGTTCAGATGCAGTTTTTCTTGCTTCTGAGGTTCTCCCTGGCTGAACTTCACCTTGGTTAAAAATGCATCTTATTATAAAAGTTTCTTATTTCTTCTCAGTTTCTGGGTTCTATGCTGAGTCGAATATTACTGGATCGTCAGTCTAAGAGACGTTTCTGCTCTCTGATTAGATTTCTGTCGTTGTTAATCCAGAAGTCTCATCAGTTTCTCAGTTTACGGGTCTTGTGGTTGTTTCTGGTGTCTCGGATGTAGTCTCTTTGAGTCTCTGCTGTTTTTCTGTGATGACTTTAAAACACTTTTCAGTCACTCCTTTACTTCCACACTCCTGATCCTTTGCAGCCAATTAGAACACAGCGTTCTGGAGAGTTCATCCAGTATGCAAATCACATCTCTGTTCAGGAAGAGTTAGATTTGCATAACGGAGCTAATCTAATGATGACTTGTATGAAAGGAGTTTATTCTTTACTAACCATCTTTATGGATGTGTTTAACTGAAGTTTTTGTACTTTTCAAGTTGATTTGTTCTATTTTATTCAATGAAACGTCATTTCATTACAATGTTTCGATGCTGCTGTCTATCTCCAATCGTCAATGATGCAACATGCCATCGACTCTGGTCGGAAATTCACTGGTAAACAACTGATGCAACCGTGATTAATATTCTTCTGAACTCAGTGTAATACCCAGAGCATTATTACACGAAGTGTTCATCTGATTCCAGAACAGCTCATTAATCTGTTCTTGTGGGCTAAATCACTTCTGCACTAAATCTTTTTCTGCACGACTAAAACTGATAACAGATCAGTGTTTCAAGGTTAAAATTAGGATTAAACGAAAAAGAAATATAAGTAGCATCAAATCTAACAAAGGAGTACAAACAGAGTGTGAAAGTTAAAACTACTACATAATAGAAGTTAAACTACCGTGAGAGATAAAGTTGAAAACATTTTGCTCTATCCCTCATGTACAACGAAGTCTGAGTTTGAGCACAACCTTAAGATTCCATCTTGTGTGGAAACGGTTAAATTTAGACTAAAAGCGATATTTACTAGGGACACACTGCACCATCCAGGGGTAACGAGATAAAACACTCAGGTCCGCAGCACAGGAAGGGTGAGCTTGAACACCAGGACAAGGGATGTGTTCCAATATGGCATTTCAAGTACAAAGATTAAAAAACAAAACAAAAAATGCTTCTCTATATTCCCTTTAGCAGTGGTTCCGAAACTACCCCTCCTACCTCTTTATTAGCAACAATAAATAGATTAGTGTATAGCATGCCAAACACCTGAACAATTAAAGCAATATTGACCAGTTTTTGTTTATTACACATCACTACATTTGTGTCATGGTGTTACCATTTCCACATCTTGTTTGGGCCCTTCTTTACGTCTACCACTTCTTTTTTGCACGTTACCGACAGAGTTCTGCCAGTAACCCTTTTATACTAATACTTTATTTTTTTATTTGTTGTTATGCTTACATAACACTGGCTCTTCCCAAGTTTTTGTCTTTCCAAGTTCCTGTGTTCCAGGTTTTACTTAGTAACCACTCACTGGCTGTTTTAACCTCTTTTCTGTCTGTTTTGTTTTAATAAACCATACTCCATTTCTTGTTCTTGGGCATTTCTTTACGGCATACACTGCAGAGGAATGGCATGCGTGGTTATCATTCACAAGGGAAGCCTCTTCTAAAGCCCATGAACAAATAAAGCACATCAAGAATTTGCTAGGGCCCAAAGATTACGACTCCTGGGACCCTATACCCAGGAGTCATGAATTCAAAGATCACTGTTTGTGGAACTAATGCTTTTGTAAACTTTCAAAGAAAATGCATGGCTCCTACAGTAAAACATGGTGCTGGCAGTGTTCTTACGAGGGGCTGCAGGAGTTAGAAAGCTGCTCTATACTGGAGAAGAAGATGCTGCCATTATTCTGTGCATATGACGATCCAAAACACTCATGTACAAGTACAGTTGCATTTCTGGAGAAGAACGGGGTGAATATGGTCGAATGGCCAAGTGTCTCCTGATCTGAACCCGATCAAACACCTGTGGGTAATTCTGACACGACAAGTAGAGCATCGCTCTCCATCGAGCATCTAGCCCTAAAAGAGGATCTTCTTGAAGAATGGAAAAAGAAAGATGCTGCAATCCTTGGTGCTGTCCCTAAAAATCAAGTTTGATTATTAACTTTAATTTTTAATGTTATAGAGTTAAATAAGTGTAAATAATTTGTGTTAATTGAGCTACTGATAAAATTACTACATATTAAAATACTCAGTTATGCTGAGCACTGTTGGTGATATGTATGAAGAGTATTATTGACGTTTGAAATGTTGACCACTAAATATCAGCTGCCAAAGTATGAAACATGAAATGTCCCAAAATTGAGAAGTTTATTACAAGCAACAAGGCCAATAGCAATGTGTTGGGAAAAACAGCATCGGCCCATCATTAGCTTAGTGCAGCGGTTCTTAAACTTTTTTGGTCGAGCCCCCCTTTAAACCTTTAAAAGAATCACAGGTATGTGTTTGTAAAATGCATCAGAGATTTGATGCAGGGTTCTGGTGATCCTAGTCAAATACTGACAATGGAGAAGGCGTGGTGGTAAATGGGTGATGTATCCAATACTACACGCGTCCACCTCTGGGAAGGAACAACGTAACTTCTTGGAACATGATGCGCTTGCTTTTACTGTTCTGTCGTTAGACTTGTCAAGTTGCAAAGAAACAACAGATTAAGATTGTACTTTATTACTGAAGTAAACTAATTTTAATGCATTCACAGGCTTTATAAGATGACAAACGTGGCGTTAAGAAAAGAAAGCTTGATGCTCTAGCTTTTACTGTTCTAACACCTGTCTTTCCGCGAGGAATCAGTTTCTCATTTCCAAGTGTTTATAGACATTATATTACACTAAACTTCCATACTGCACCACAAGGCTTCTAAGAAGTTTATAGTCCTTCTAAGATTGCCAAACATCACATTAAGACTAAAGAACATGATGCGCTGTTTTGTCGTTGGACTTGTCAAGTTGAAATTTAAATTTTACTTAAAAAGTTTCCAGAAGGCAAAGAAACAACAGATTAAGATTGTACTTTATTACTGAAAGAAACGAATCATTGAGCATGTTACTTTATTTCAATCAATTTTTTGAATTTTGATTGCCTTTTCTTGTAGTTTTTTGTCTTTACAGAGTATAATCAACTGTCCGTCTCTCAATATTCCCATTTCTTTAACTTCCCCAACTAATTTTTTGATGCACTTTGTTAATTTGATTGGGTTCCATTTTGAAAAACTTCCTCCCTCATCTTTTAGTTTTATGAAAACTTTGTACTTCATCGGCTGGTTTTTGTTTTTTTGTTGTCTCGTTGTCTGAGTTCTCAATTAACGTGGATTGTGATCTTGTCCTTTTTTTCCACGTGTTGTCAATTACGTTTGTTTAGCATTGTCTCATCAAAAAAGTTTCTCTTCTCCTATTTTCTTCCTCCATTTCCTGTCCGCTTTCATCCCAGTCGCTAATATACTGTCTTTCGATGTATTTTCCATCGTGGATTATTTCTCCATTTTGATCCGATGTTTGTCCATCTTCGTCTCTTTCCATGCCATCGCTACTTTCCACCATTTTTTTTTCAGCTCAACTGGCTTGGGTCTCTTCTCTCTCTTATCTGGTCCCGCTGATTGCCAGCAGCTGAGGCTAGGTGGCTGTTGATTGCCGGGTCCAGGTGTGCGTCGTTTTCACCAGGACATCGATGAATGGAATGGACACCCGTCACAATATATTATATAGATTAATGGATTGAGAGAACTATATTAGAGGTAATAGCTGAAAAGACAAGAGAAAACTCACCTGGAAGATGTAGTAAGACAGGAACTTGTTATTAGACAATAGGTAACCTTAAGCATTAAAAAAGATGAGCTACTAAGGTTATTCCTTTTTCAAACCAGTTTTTCAGGAAAATACTTTTGTGTTTATTCAAAATGTATCCATTGTTCCAAATCCTATATCGCTGAGGTGAGAAGTTGTGCTTGTATACAATTTTCCAGTAGAGTAGAGCTTGAGCATGAGTTTCACTTGGCATTTTTCAGTTTAAAGTCCCACGGAAGAAGAAACCACCAAGTTTGTTAAGAATAAAGTTGGGTATAAGAGTCTACAAAGGCTTTAAGAGACAAACTCAAGCCACTTAATATTAAGGGTGTAATTGAACATGAGAAAGTCTGAAAAATCAAGACCACCGATTTTCTGAGAATTAGGAACGACAGACTTTCAAATATAGTGCATTTTGTTTTTCCATATAAAATAAATTATGAATGACTTTGTTTTTGTTTGTTTTTTTTTATCCAAATGTTTTGTTGTAGCCAAATAAGTCTATCTAGAAATCCCCTCCCCCTTAACACTCTGCCCTTATAAATAAGTAACCAAATGTTGAATTTGTTTTTGCCATTTTCAAAAGCTGGCGTGAAATTCTGATCAACTCTGTCGTGTTCATTTTTAGATACAATAATAACACAAATAACTGATGGAATCTTTAAACAGGATACCAGCAATAGAAGAATTTGTAGTTATTTCCACAATTTCACATGTACTAATATTAGGAAATAACGCAGAAGCTTTAAAGAATGTCTGAATTTGTTTGTTTGCTAAAGCTACCTGGTCAGGATTCTTCAGAAATAATGCAGTATCATCTGCCAGCTGGATTTTTTGGTCAGCAAAATGAATTTAATACAGTGACAAAACATTTGAGCTACAATGAGAAAAAGATAGAAACCAGACATTCTTGACATATGGCTCTCTCTAAATAAATGTATTTTCCTAGTTTTATCGAACTATTGCCTCCAGCATACAGGGTTTTTATCGCATTACAAAAAGAAGGTCCGAAGCCAAAATGCTCTAATCAGAAAATAAAATGGATGCCTGGAAAGCCTTGTGAAGTCCAAAAGAGAATTGGACTGTCTTGGTCAATAAGGTCAGAGTTCATAAATCAAAACCTTTCATAAATCCTGACATTCATCAATGATTGTATCTATGACTGATTTGAATCATTTACAGATCACAAGAGCAAACGATTTATAACCATTTTTGAGGAGATTGATGGGTTTCCTAGAAAAAGAGCATCCTGTTGTCAGGACAGTAAGTGGGGCATTCATGACAATATATGACTTAGTTTAGTATGTTTCAGATGTTTCAATTATATACTAACCTTTTTGTTTTATCCAACGTTTTTCCTGGCCATGTGGCAAAATTAAAGTGTATTTTAAATTTACTGGTGGCCACTGTATGCAATTGCTAAACATCCTTCACAGTTTTCATGCAGAAGAATAAAAAAAATATATATATATATATATATA
>SRMA01026782.1:30079-48378 GCA_007224835.1 Danionella cerebrum | reverse complement strand
TACCAAGATATAACATTGGCGACGAGGATGCAGCACAAAAGGGTGTGAACAGCACTGATTTCACGTGATGGAAAAGTCAGGTATTCCTACGTTTGAGTGCTACAAAGACCCTGCGACACTTGGGCCAAGATGGACAAGGTGGCTGACATCGTTCGAACTTTTTGCAGACGGGAAGGGACTAATAATGGAAGAAAATGTTGCTGCGTCAGTACGCCAACGACGCAGAGCGCTTCTTTTACATCACGCTGGACCTGATGTCCAAGATATATTTTCCACACTGTCAGATACGGGAAGTGTCGACAATTACAATGAGGCCGTTGCAGCATTAAATGCTTATTTTGTGCCACGAGCGAACGCTGCATACGCACGGCAGTCCTTCTATAAACTGATCCAAAACACGGGCGAGACAGTTCAACAGTTCGCAACACGTCTGAGACAGGCAGCGAAAGACTGTGCGTTTGAAGGAGATATGAATAATCAAATTCGGGATGCAGTCGTCGGCAAATGCTCATCAGTATATGTACGCCGAAAACTTTTGGAGGAAGGACCAAATCTTACACTTGATCGTGCATTAGAGGTTGCTGCTCTCTGTGAACGGATCGAGGAACAGATGGCTTCTCCGTTAGTGAGTGACGCATCAAAACATGACGCAGAATCTGTCAATCGCGTTTGGAAAAAAGGAGGACAGAAGACAAAAGGAAAATATAAAGGCAAACAACAAACTGAAAACAGTCAGATGAAAAAACAGTGTTACAGATGTGGCAATACAGATCATCTGGGAAGAGATTTAAAATGTCCTGCCCGAGACCAGATATGTCACAAATGTAAAGGACGAGATCATTTCTCAAAGATGTGTAAAACTAAAAGCGTCAAACAAACAGTTAACCAAGTAGAAGAACAAACTGAATATGCGTTTGTAATACAAGCTGACAGCAGAGGTGCAGACAGACTAAATGTGTGCTTGGGAAATGTTAATTTAAAGATGCTGGTAGACTCAGGTGCATCCAGTAATATCATTGATGAGGAAACCTGGGAGAAACTGAAATCAGAGAAGATCAAATGTCATTCGTATATACCAGACACAGATAAGAAATTATTTTCTTACTCATCTGATCAACCTTTACCAGTAAAGGGAGCTTTCAAATGTGAAGTAAGAATAAGCGATCGGATGGTACATGCTGAATTTATTGTCATTAAAGGGAATGGTGAACCTCTGTTAGGCAGAGACACAGCCATGAAACTTGGTGTACTTAAAATTGGAACTGATATTGCAACAGTGACAGATCTCAAACAGTCACTCCAGTCACAATACCCTACTGTGTTTGAGGGAGTGGGTAAACTAAAAACGAAGCAAATCAGTTTATACATCGATCAAACAGTACAGCCAATAGCTCAACCTTTAAGACGAATACCATTTAATTTAAGAAGTCCTGTAGAGGAGAAGATAAAGGAACTTCTAGAAATGGACATTATTGAGGAGGTAAATGGACCTACCCCCTGGGTAAATCCAGTTGTGATCGTACCAAAAGCGAATTCTGAAATAAGACTTTGTCTTGACATGAGACGAGCTAATCAAGCAATTATCAGATCAAGATACCCCATTCCAACAGTGGATGAACTGCTACAGAGTATGAACGGATCAATGGTGTTCAGTAAACTGGATCTTAAATGGGGTTATCATCAGTTGGAACTAACACCAGAGTCACGTCAGATCACAACATTTGCAGTTCACAATGGTGTGTACAGATACAAGCGTCTCATTTTTGGAGTATCATCTGCAAGTGAACAATACCAACACGAGATAGCTTCTGCACTTGCAGGAATAGAGGGTGTTGAAAACATCTCAGATGATGTAATAGTACATGCACCTGACCACAAAACACACAATCAACGCTTACATGCTGTTATGAAGCGTTTAGAAGAATGTGGACTAACTTTGAATCCTGCCAAATGCCAGTTTAGCATGGATCGGCTAAATTTCATGGGCATTGTACTCACTCAAAAAGGCATTGGACCAACTAAAGAAAGAGTCAGAGCTGTGGTGGAAGCCAGAGAACCACAAAATGCCTCTGAAGTTAGGAGTTTTCTAGGACTCGTTAGTTACAGCAGCAGATTCATTCCACAATTTGCAACCTTGGCAGAGCCATTGAGACGTCTTACCAGAAATAATACAAAATTTGTATTTGGACCGGAACAGAAAATGGCATTTAGTGTGCTAAAAGATGAACTTGCAAAAGCAGGGACTTTGGCATATTTTGATAAAGACGCACCAACACAGGTAATAGCCGATGCTAGCCCCGTAGGTTTGGGTGCTGTATTAATACAATGCCAAAAAGGTCAATTAGTGCCAATTTGCTACATTAGCAGAAGTCTATCAGATTGTGAGAGACGATATTCCCAGACCGAGCGTGAGGCACTCGCCCTTGTGTGGGCCTGCGAAAGGCTTCACCCATATGTCTACGGAAGACAATTTGACTTACTAACAGATCACAAACCGCTAGAGTCAATATATGGTCCCCGCTCTAAGCCCAGTGCTCGTGTTGAACGGTGGGTTTTACGTCTTCAACCATACAACTTCAAAATTGTCCATGTTTCAGGAAAGGAAAATATTGCTGATCCTTTGTCACGACTTCTTGGGTGCACAGCAATGAGAGAGAAGCACTCACATGAATCGGATGAATATGTGAGATTTGTAGCTGTCAGTGCAACCCCAAGGGCCTTAACCACAAGGGAGGTGGAAGAGGCATCAGAAAAAGATCCAGAGCTGATAGAAGTGAGAAAAGCTATTGAAAGTGGACATTTTGAAAATTGCATGCCATATGCAGCTGTAGCTAATGAACTGTGCACAGTAGGATATCTTGTTTTGCGAGGAACACGTATCGTACTTCCAAAGGCACTACAAGCCAGAGCACTATTACTCTCACATGAGGGACATTTAGGCATAGTCGGAACAAAGCAGCACCTCAGGACCAAAGTGTGGTGGCCTGGGGTAGACAAAGCTGCAGAGAGACACTGTAAATCATGTCATGGTTGTCAAGTTGTCGCTCGCCCTGACGCTCCAGAGCCACTGCGACCGTTACCATTGCCAGATGGGCCATGGCAAGATTTAGCAGTTGATTTACTGGGACCTTTGCCTTCTAAACATTCAATCTTAGTTGTTGTGGATTACTACAGTAGATACTATGAGTATGACATATTGACCTCTACCACAACTTCACATGTGATTGACAGTCTGGAGGAAATATTCAGCAGGCATGGACTTCCTTTGTCGCTGAAATCAGACAATGGACCTCAATTTAGGTCAGAGGAATTCAGGGATTTCTGTGAAGGAAATGGAATTAAACACCTGAAAACAACACCTAAATGGGCACAAGCCAATGGTGAAGTAGAAAGACAGAATGCATCCATCATGAAACGCATTCGAATTGCGCAGTCAGAAGGACTGGACTGGAAAAAGGAACTGAGAACGTATGTTACAGTATACAGGGGAATCATACACAACACCACCGGCAAAAGCCCAGCTGAACTCCTGTTCAAAAGGAAGTTAAGAGGAAAATTACCTGAACTTGCATCAGTTGATACAGATCTTGAAGTTCATGACTATGATGCTGAGAAAAAGGGAAAGTACAAACTGTATGCAGATGAACATCGCAAAGCAGAATACTCAAGTATATCTGTGGGAGATCGAGTTTTGATCAAACAGGATAAAACGGATAAACTCACCACACCATTCAATCCAACACCACACACGGTGATCGAAAAGGCTGGAAACAAAATAACTGTTGAGTCACCTACTGGAACACAATACAGTCGCAAGACAACATTTGTGAAGAAATACATGGAGAAAGAGACAAGTGACATACAGGATAACAGAAAAGTGGATGAGTACAATAATTCTGAGGACCAAAACGAACAGACAATACTGAAAGGCCCAGATAAGCTTCTGTCTAAAACAGAGGGTCACAAGGACACCAAATATGTGAAGCCCAGTAGAGACAGAAAAATGCCACAAAAGTTTACAGACTTTGTCCTTGGTTGAATTATTTTTACGATTAAAGCAAAATGCTGTTAGAATGTTCATGTTCTGATAAATGTAAAATTATAAGCAATATGTGTACAGTGCACAAAAGAAAATATTGCCAGTTAATCTGCTAGTTTAATACTTAAATGTGTTGGTTGATTAAGTAAAGTTAAAACAGGTTGTATGTAATCTATATCCAACTTTGGGGGGGATGTCGTGTCCTAGAGTGACACCTGTGTCTTTAAGACGAGAGAGTGAAATGCATGATGGGAGTTGTTGTTCTGTGTTGTACGGCAATATGGCGGAAGAGTAAAGTTGCTGTTGGTAAACCGCTAACCCGTGTCTGTCTGATGATTCAATTCGGCCAGACAAGAACCCGTACCAAGATATAACAATTTCCTCAAAACAATTTTCCAATAAGAGGTGGAGGAAGGGATAGAAATAACCTGATTTAAAAAAGAGATCTGATTATTTTTTATTATTTTGATCTTCGGGCAGAAAAACATATGCGCAGTTATGTGTAGAAACTAGTTAAAAGAGCCTCGCTGCAGACGACATTAATGTGTGTCTCACTTGTTCGTAGTTGATTGAAAAGAGAGCATTTGTTCAACAAGATTGTACGTTATTGTTCTAACAGTGTTTAAATGATGGGTTTGTGTGTTATTTGGTGCCTATCTCCAGAGCACATTGGGCGAGAGGCGGGTGTACACAGGTCGTCAGTCCATCGAAGTCATTATTTATTTATAAGAAATGAGTGGAAAACAAGAGTGCCCGTCTCTGTGTGTCTTTGCCCAAGAACATCAATCACACTAAACGAAGATGAACGTTTCACTTATAAAAGAGAAAAAAACGGTTTAATTTCGAAGTCATTATTTCCTTTAAAAGATTTTTAGTTTCCTTGCAAAAGTCATCATTATTAAGTAAAATACTATTGAATTTCCACAAGGTATTACTATTGTGTTTAGAGTCAAACAATTGGAGCGAAATGAAGATGGCACAATGATCCGTAAGGGGAGATCTTGATATAAAACATGACCTTACTTTGCTTATTAGGTTGGTGGATATTAACCAATAATCAAGTCTGGAACATTGACCATTGTTAGCAGAGTTAAACCAAGTATATTGACGGGAGTCTGAATTGTTGCTTCTCCAAAAATCTATTAGGTCCCAATTAGCAATAAATTTGGTAATAATGTCCTCATAATTATGGGACTGTCCTTTTGGAGGATACCGGTCAATCCACTTATCAGGAACCAAGTTAAAATCACCACCTATCACAACCTTGTCAGTTTCAACTATCTTTCAACACTAAATTTTATAGAAATCAAACACTAGCAATAACAGTGCACCACGTGTTTGAAAATAACTTTGATGAGACGTCAACAAGCGGCATGGTGGCCTTCCGGTTAGAGGGTTGTTGGTTCGAGGCTCAATGTGCACTGGAGATAGGCACCAGCAGACCCCCTTGGCCCCAATAGGGAATAAGCGGGATGGAAAATGAATGAATGAGACGTCCACAAAATTGACATCCCATCTATCTAAAGTGTCATAGCTAAAATTTTCAGCCTTCGCTTCAGAGCATCTGAATTCTGTTGAATTCCTCAACATCACTAAAAGAAAGCACATGTTGTATAAGGGAAAAAAAATCCAACAGTTTTTGTTCAAAGATAAAAAAAGTAAAACATAGCTGTAGTGATAAATGGGTCCTGCCACAACAAGCCCTCCAGCTCACAAAGGCCATGAATGGTGGCCTGTACAAATAAAACACACAATCGCACACAAATTATTTAGGCAACCCAGCAGAGCTCATATAGTCAATTCTACACAGATTAATCAATATTTTGATTTGAAAAAAATCCCAAGGCTGCATTTTATTCCAAAGATAACTTATTTGTAATTATATGTAAACTTATTTCTGGTTGTTACACTCTGGTTGTACTGTTTGTAGTAACACTGAGATTTTAAAGTACAATAAAAAAGTGCAATAATTATTCTTATACATTCTACAACTTGTAATAGTACATGCAGTAATGTTAGCATCAAATAATAGTAGTTTATTAAAGGCTCATGGCGGTAGGAGGAAAAAAAATTATGGTAAGGAGGGAGAAAAATAATAATAATTGCACAAAAGCATGGACTCAATTCAAACAATCTTTATTACATTAAAAAGTCATCACACAGATTTGAAGAAACTATTTGCAAAAAACACTGATCCATGGACCGAGGACATGAATCATATGGAATTAAAAAAAAATACAAAAAAAAATAATAATAATAACTTGGGAAAAGTTCCCGGTGTGTGTGTGTGTGTGTGTGTGTGTGTGTGCTCTTCGATGGGTTTGAATGCAGGGTACAAATTCCTTGTATGGGCCATATTTGGTCGTAACGTCACTTTCAAATCGCTAACGAACTGAAAGGAACCACATGTGGTTTACTCCACAGCAACAGCGCCGGACCATTTATAGGGACGGACAACAACATCCGGAAAATCTCAGGTTCTTAAAACTATTTAAAAAATAGACGATTTAGTGCAGTTCAATCGTTCACGTTGAAACATTTGAGGTATTACGTTAGTTCGTGGGAAGGGAGCCTAGTCCGATGTTGTACCACAGCACAAACGCCGCTGAATGAAAAATGCGACGATTTGTGACAGATTGACTCATGTTAGATGCCCCCCCTTACCTTATTTATGAACGCCGGGCCACCCAGTTTAATTGTTTAAAACATCCACTGTTTTAGTCGCTACAAACACATAAAAAAGGGGTTTTGATCTCCACTCTAATCACCATGACAACGAGTGCCCATGCTCCATATCTTCCGGTTCCGCCTGTCAATCAACCAGCCTCCAGTTTAAGCAGGGGGTCTGGTCTAAACCCAAGCCATAACCTGGGCACCACTGTTCTGGTTTAAATATGTGTGCCATGAAAGTGCATTGGTGCACGCAAATTATCCACGCCTGGCGCTATATTTAGATTATTTATTTCAGTTTCGTTAGACTGTATTCGATTTCGTACTACAGTCATAGCAGCAGGAGAAATGACCCTTTAGGGGTTCCGTAGGCTTTATAGTTTTTTTTTTTGACAAACACAAAACATTACAAAATCTCGATGAGGACTCAACAATACACGATACACAACCAACAGACTCGTTACAGAGTATTTGTGTACTTTACACATCACAAACCTAAAAGAACAAAAGAAGGAAGCAATAAAAGAATCAGGGGGAAGGACGATTATAATGAGAGCAAGGCTACAACCGAAGCAATGTTATTTTAAGGAAATTAAAATAAGTAACTATCAAAATTTTGACATAAAGAAATTGCGACTTTACATTTGGAAACCTTGAGAGACTGAAAAAACCTCTTAAACTCAATAATAAAAACAGCAATTGAGGGCTTGTTATTTCTCCATTTACAGCAATGAATGTGGTATTTACCTAATAATATTAAAATGTTCACAATGTCAGAATATTTGGGATCTACTTTATTCATGTTCAATAAAATGTGATATAATTCAAAATTTAGTATTGCCATCTTTATGAGAATCCAAGTTCTAAGCTCTAATCAAAATTTAGTAGAAACAGAGCAATAGAAAAATAAGTGCTCAAGGGTTTCCTCTGATTCATTACAAAATGTACAGGGATCAACTTCAAATTTGAATCGTTTTTTAAGAAATTCAGCGACAGGATAAGTTTTGTTTGGGATTTTGAAGTGAGTTTCTTTATCTTTAGGTAACACTGGCCATTTAAGGAATTTAGAGAAACCATTTTTAACTATTTCAGGGGATAAATTGTTGCTCACATTAAAATTAATTCGATTATAATCATAAAATAGTTTGGATTTCAAAACTCTGGCAATTAGCTTATTGTTACATTTATCATCTATAAGGGCACATCCCCCGATCAAAATAAGTTGGTTTTAAGAAAGAATATTTATTTCAGTGAACGTAAGTTGGTTACATAAAGTTAATGTAATTTTGTTTAGTTCAATCAATGTACAATCATGATTTTATATTAATCTATTTAGTTAATTAAGTTCAACTACTCTAAAATTAATAATGTTATGTTAAGAAATGAGATAAGAAAAGACGTTGCAGTTTTATTGTTTATTAAATAATATTTGTACAATGTTTTACAAAGAATAAGTTCCTCGAGTTCCTTCAAGTTCCTCGGTGTCCACATCGCCGAGGACCTCACATGGGATATACACACAGACGCAGTGCTGAAGGCACAGCAGCGCCTCTTCTTCCTCAGGCGTCTGAGGAAATTTGGAATGAGCCCCCAAATACTCCGCTCCTTCTACACCTGCACTGTGGAGAATATTCTGACCGGCTGTATTACTGTCTGGTATGCAAACAACACCAGCAGTAACAAAAAAGATCTCCAGAGGGTTGTGCGAGCTGGCCAGCGTGTTGTAGGAGGTGAGCTTCCCTCCCTCCAGGATATCTACAACAGACGCAGCAAGAGGAAAGCACTGAGAATCATCGGTGACATCAGCCATCCGAGTCACAGACTGTACTCTGTGTTGCCCTCGGGCAGACGCTACCGCAGCATCCGGGCACGCACAAGCCGTCTACGAGACAGCTTTTTTCCCCAGACTGTCAGGCTGCTGAACACACAGAACTGACATTACATTTCATTGCACTCAATTTCGAACATTACACTGCAACAAACTGGACATTCATGCAGCATGCACCCGCACTTTAAATTATTTTAAACTATTCTAATTTCAGCAGCTGAAATCTGTTTTACTTAAACAGCCATCAATCCATTACATCTATAACAACCAACCTGCAACTCAGCATATTTAAATTTACATTTATTGTTTAACGTATATATTGTTTCATGTCTTATCTGTATTTGTATGTTGTACTGTAAGTCTGCACTGACTGGAGCTTGCACCTAAGCTTTTCACTCACCACAGCTCACACGCTGCTGGTGATGTGACAATAAAAGTGATTTGATTTAGTTACAGTGCCTATGAAAGCAGTTTATTTTTTAAAACCTGTACTTTGTTTGACAGCTTGTTGGCATCAAGTTCCATGAAAATCTTTTGAAACATTTCAAAAGTATATTTCAGATCCTGAGGGTAAGCCAAGTTTAATGCATAAATTAGACCAAGCATCATGGAACAAGCATTAAGTACACTGTCCAGGTTTTCCAGTACTTGGATGCCTTCAATGATGACACCAACATCTTCATATGGGTCTGCAATTTCTGCCCCTTCATGCTTGATGGCATAGATTCCGCGAGTGGTTTTGCTCATCAAAATGTTGGCTTCTTCGTGTTCTGTGTCCTAAACATAACAAAAGACAAGAACAAATATTAAGTACAAAATAAAACATTTACCGTATTTTTCGGCTCATAAGACGCACTTTTTCTTCCCCAAAACTGAGGGGGAAAAGTTGGTGCGTCTTATCGACCGAATGCAGAGCGCCGCGAAGTCCGGTCACGGCCGTATGAGAGGCGTAAGAGCTCCGGAGCTAGGCCGAAGCCGCGGCCATATTTGTATACCCGGCGCTGCGCGCTGACGTCATCGCCCATCTCTGCCATAGCGCAGTCGTAACGAAAACGGGGGAAAAAACTACATTTCCCACAAGGCCTTTGGCTTCCGCATCCATACTCACGAGCGAAATACAGACCTCAGCTGCGGTTTCTCACACATTGAACGTAATAGTCTCGCATTTGAGTGATCTCTTACGCTACAAACCCGATTTCTCACGCTAAAATACATTTCAAGATGTGAAATGGGCACAGCTAATATTTTATCTGCGATCTGTTTCTTGAGCCTGATGTGACGCTTGTGCCGGATAGCCAGTGGAAAAAGAAGGAGCTTCAAGACGAGCACATCATCCCAAACTCAAACCTTTATTTTTAGCCTCCTTCAGCGTCACAAAACGAAAGTAAACAATAAACAACAGGGTAGCGGTCCCAGGGGAAGAGCAGCACACACACTCGTCTCTCCCTCTCCGTCTCTCCCTGTCAGTCTCTCCCTGTCAGTCTCTCCCTCTCCTCGCACACACTGAGGGTTTGGGGCGGAGCTCTTAAAGGGCAACATACATACAAATACAATGTGGTTACATTTATTTTACATTAAAACAATTATTAATTAATTATTAAATAATTATTATTTTACATCGGAGGGTGCCCAGATTCTTTTAAAGGTTTAAAGGGGGGGCTCGACCAAAAAAGTTTGAGAACCACTGTATTATTACTAATGTATTATTACTAATCTTACTAGCTATTATTAGTAATGTAGTGACAATGTTACTAGCTGTTATTAGTAATGTAGTGACAATGTTACTGGCTATTACGGTATTACTAATGTGGGGGCAATGTTGCACTGGAACAGTGATGGTGATAACGAATGGTGGACTTTAGAGTGATGAGTGGGGGCAAAGAAAAACATTACAGCCTTTTTTTTGTTACTTTTACTGTTCACTGTCTGTTCATGTTACATGTTTGGCTGTTAACTTTTACACAGTTGATATAAAATATTTTACAACAGTATTTGGTTCAGAATCTTTTTATTCTAGATCTTCCTCTTTTAAAATTGGGTGCGTCTTATGTGCCGGTGCGTCTTATGAGCCGGAAAATACGGTACCAATAGATCAAGGGTAAAAACAAAAATTGGTTTTAAAGAGAATTATAAGTTTCTTAAAAAAAAAAAAAACTGTAAATAGCTTACCATGTACTTCTTCACCAGGTTTGAAGGATCTTCATTTAGGTAGACCACTAAGGCTTTCAGGATCCATTCACGGTTTTTTCAATGGTGATGCCCTAATCATAATGAAATGAGAATTAGTACTTTTTAAGTAGCATTACGCAAATTATCCCTGGATTTTATGAAAGTCTTGTATTCCTAATTTAAAAGCGCTGCATGGGATACACAATTATCTTGAACATCTGAGCTGTTCTAAGTGTAGTTGCAAAAATAACTTAAAAGTATAACAGAGACGGAAAGCGATGCTTAAAAAGAGAAAAAAAGTATGATATTTGGAGCTTTAGAATGAAAATTCACCTTTAACTTTTAATCCATAATTTTAGTACAAAAAAAGATTGAAGGAAGTTAAAAATAACAAAATAATCATATTTAGTTTGGCCTATTATGAATTTTGAGAATTGATGAAGTTTTAGAACATACCTGATCCAAAATTGACAGGATGCCTGTGATCTTTGGTGCGGCTGCTCCTCCTTTCTTTTTGAAATTTTTGGGGAGCTGAGAGGAGAAATGATCAAGCTGACCCATGAATTTGGACACCAAAGGAACTGCTGTAATTCTACTGAAAACAAAACAAAAAGAGAGACAAAATCAGGGCGATGATAGATTTTTGACAGAACACCTTCATACACTTCCATTACCAGCACTCACAGATAACATACATTTTACTATAAATAAACAAATTTCTTCTAAAGTTCTTCAAATCAAAGTTTGGAATTATAAAAACATCCAAGCAATTAATCAGCTCTGTAAGGAAGAAAAAGAATGGGAGTCACTTAAGAATAATAACAAAAAATGAAAAACTGCAAACTACTAAACTTAAGTTAAAATGTGTTAGATGACTAAACAAACAAGCTTACATGAAATAGCTAGATGAAACCTTAACAAAATGTCAAATAAGCTTATTGCCTTGTGTTTGGGATGGGGGGGGGAGGTAGTTGCAGGCTTAAATAATAAAACGATAATGAAAAATATTAAATAACAATGTGCAATAAAATTTAAATGCAATAAAAGTGAAAAAATGTTAAAATAACATTTTAAGATAATAAAGTAAGTTAATAAAATGACATTAGAAGGTCGTAAAACTGCTCTACAAGCACAACATAATTGATTTAATCTGCAAGTGAATGTCCTTTTTATATTTATTTTGGGTAATGTAATATATATATAAAGGTTCAACAACTATAAAAGTTTACATTAGTGCGTAAAACAAAAACTCATCAAACCATAATGTGAAAGAAGACAGGAGGCAAAAGGCAACTTCGTGACGATGCTATACACAACACGGTATTACAAGTGAGAAATTATTCAAATGTTGTCATAGTCTCAATGTAGATGCATGAAAAGTTAAAATCTTACCTGTTTGTTCACATAGAGAAAAACACGTTGTTGTTTTGCAGTGTAACTTTTCGTCTCTGATTCTTAAAAAAATGGCGCCGATCTAAACGAACAGAAGAGTTCACGTGTGGTAAATCCTTCTTGAAGTATTTTCCAACTGCGCATGTGCAATCTACTCCACCTACTGACCGATGTGCGGTACTGCAAAAGCAACACAACTGTTACATTCAGTTGAATTAACTAAGCTGTGACATCATCCAGAGGAAACACTAGCAATAACAGTGCACCCCAGTACAACCCAGCAGAGCTCATATAGTCAATTCTACACAGATTAATCAATATTTTGATTTGAAAAAAAATCCCAAGGCTGCATTTTATTCCAAAGATAACTTATTTGTAATTATATGTAAACTTATTTCTGGTTGTTACACTCTGGTTGTACTGTTTGTAGTAACACTGAGATTTTAAAGTACAATAAAAAAAAGTGCAATAATTATTCTTATACATTCTACAACTTGTAATAGTACATGCAGTAATGTTAGCATCAAATAATAGCAGTTTATTAAAGGCTCATGGCGGTAGGAGGAAAAAAAATTATGGTAAGGAGGGAGAAAAAAAAATAATAATAATAATAATAATAATTGCACAAAAGCATGGACTCAATTCAAACAATCTTTATTACATTAAAAAGTCATCACACAGATTTGAAGAAACTATTTGCAAAAAACACTGATCCATGGACCGAGGACATGAATCATATGGAATTAAAAAAAATACAAAAATAATAATAACTTGGGAAAAGTTCCCGGTGTGTGTGTGTGTGCTCTTCGATGGGTTTGAATGCAGGGTACAAATTCCTTGTATGGGCCATATTTGGTCGTAACGTCACTTTCAAATCGCTAACGAACTGAAAGGAACCACATGTGGTTTACTCCACAGCAACAGCGCCGGACCATTTATAGGGACGGACAACAACATCCGGAAAATCTCAGGTTCTTAAAACTATTTAAAAAATAGACGATTTAGTGCAGTTCAATCGTTCACGTTGAAACATTTGAGGTATTACGTTAGTTCGTGGGAAGGGAGCCTAGTCCGATGTTGTACCACAGCACAAACGCCGCTGAATGAAAAATGCGACGATGTGTGACAGATTGACTCATGTTAGATGCCCCCCTTACCTTATTTATGAACGCCGGGCCACCCAGTTTAATTGTTTAAAACATCCACTGTTTTAGTCGCTACAAACACATAAAAAAAGGGGTTTTGATCCCCACTCTAATCACCATGACAACGAGTGCCCATGCTCCATATCTTCCGGTTCCGCCTGTCAATCAACCAGCCTCCAGTTTAAGCAGGGGGTCTGGTCTAAACCCAAGCCATAACCTGGGCACCACTGTTCTGGTCTAAATATGTGTGCCATGAAAGTGCATTGGTGCACGCAAATTATCCACGCCTGGCGCTATATTTAGATTATTTATTTTAGTTTCGTTAGACTGTATTCGATTACGTACTACAGTCATAGCAGCAGGAGAAATGACCCTTTAGGGGTTCCGTAGGCTTTATAGTTTTTTTTTTTTGACAAACACAAAACATTACAAAATCTCGATGAGGACTCAACAATACACGATACACAACCAACAGACTCGTTATAGAGTATTTGTGTACTTTACACATCACAAACCTAAAAGAACAAAAGAATGAAGCAATAAAAGAATCAGGGGGAAGGACGATTATAATGAGAGCAAGGCTACAACCCAAGCAATGTTATTTTAAGGAAATTAAAATAAGTAACTATCAAAATTTTGACATAAAGAAATTGCGACTTTACATTTGGAAACCTTGAGAGACTGAAAAAACCTCTAAAACTCAATAATAAAAACAGCAATTGAGGGCTTGTTATTTCTCCATTTACAGCAATGAATGTGGTATTTACCTAATAATGTTAAAATGTTCACAATGTCAGAATATTTGGGATCTACTTTATTCATGTTCAATAAAATGTGATATAATTCAAAATTTGGTATTGCCATCTTTATGAGAATCCAAGTTCTAAGCTCTAATCAAAATTTAGTAGAAACAGAGCAATAGAAAAATAAGTGCTCGAGGGTTTCCTCTGATTCATTACAAAATGTACAGGGATCAACTTCAAATTTGAATCGTTTTTTAAGAAATTCAGCGACAGGATAAGTTTTGTTTGGGATTTTGAAGCGAGTTTCTTTAACTTTAGGTAACACTGGCCATTTAAGGAATTTAGAGAAACCATTTTTAACTATTTCAGGGGATAAATTGTTGCTAACATTAAAATTACTTCGATTATAATCATAAAATAGTTTGGATTTCAAAACTCTGGCAATTAGCTTATTGTTACATTTATCATCTATAAGGGCACATCCCTCGATCAAAATAAGCTGGTTTTAAGAAAGAATATTTATTTCAGTGAACGTAAGTTGGTTACATAAAGTTAATGTAATTTTGTTTAGTTCAATCAATGTAACAATCATGATTTTATATTAATCTATTTAGTTAATTAAGTTCAACTACTCTAAAATTAATAATGTTATGTTAAGAAATGAGATAAGAAAAGACGTTGCAGTTTTATTGTTTATTAAATAATATTTGTACAATGTTTTACAAAGAATAAGTTCCTCGAGTTCTTTCAAGTTCCTCGGTGTCCACATCGCCGAGGACCTCACATGGGATATACACACAGACGCAGTGCTGAAGGCACAGCAGCGCCTCTTCTTCCTCAGGCATCTGAGGAAATTTGGAATGAGCCCCAAATACTCCGCTCCTTCTACACCTGCACTGTGGAGAATATTCTGACCGGCTGTATTACTGTCTGGTATGCAAACAACACCAGCAGTAACAAAAAAGATCTCCAGAGGGTTGTGCGAGCTGGCCAGCGTGTTGTAGGAGGTGAGCTTCCCTCCCTCCAGGATATCTACAACAGACGCAGCAAGAGGAAAGCACTGAGAATCATCGGTGACATCAGCCATCCGAGTCACAGACTGTACTCTGTGTTGCCCTCGGGCAGACGCTACCGCAGCATCCGGGCACGCACAAGCCGTCTACGAGACAGCTTTTTCCCCCAGACTGTCAGGCTGCTGAACACACAGAACTGACATTACATTTCATTGCACTCAATTTCGAACATTACACTGCAACAAACTGGACATTCATGCAGCATGCACCCGCACTTTAAATTATTTTAAACTATTCTAATTTCAGCAGCTGAAATCTGTTTTACTTAAACAGCCATCAATCCATTACACCTATAACAACCAACCTGCAACTCAGCATATTTAAATTTACATTTATTGTTTAACGTATATATTGTTTCATGTCTTATCTGTATTTGTATGTTGTACTGTAAGTCTGCACTGACTGGAGCTTGCACCTAAGCTTTTCACTCACCACAGCTCACACGCTGCTGGTGATGTGACAATAAAAGTGATTTGATTTAGTTACAGTGCCTATGAAAGCAGTTTATTTTTTAAAACCTGTACTTTGTTTGACAGCTTGTTGGCATCAAGTTCCATGAAAATCTTTTGAAACATTTCAAAAGTATATTTCAGATCCTGAGGGTAAGCTAAGTTTAATGCATAAATTAGACCAAGCATCATGGAACAAGCATTAAGTACACTGTCCAGGTTTTCCAGTACTTGGATGCCTTCAATGATGACACCGACATCTTCATATGGGTCTGCAATTTCTGCCCCTTCATGCTTGATGGCATAGATTCCGCGAGTGGTTTTGCTCATCAAAATGTTGGCTTCTTCGTGTTCTGTGTCCTAAACATAACAAAAGACAAGAACAAATATTAAGTACAAAATAAAACATTTACCGTATTTTTCGGCTCATAAGACGCACTTTTTCTTCCCCAAAACTGAGGGGGAAAAGTTGGTGCGTCTTATCGAGCGAATGCAGAGCGCCGCGAAGTCCGGTCACGGCCGTATGAGAGGCGTAAGAGCTCCGGAGCTAGGCCGAAGCCGCGGCCATATTTGTATACCCGGCGCTGCGCGCTGACGTCATCGCCCATCTCTGCCATAGCGCAGTCGTAACGAAAACGGGGGAAAAAACTACATTTCCCACAAGGCCTTTTGGCTTCCGCATCCATACTCACGAGCGAAATACAGACCTCAGCTGCGGTTTCTCACACATTGAACGTAATAGTCTCGCATTTGAGTGATCTCTTACGCTACAAACCCGATTTCTCACGCTAAAATACATTTCAAGATGTGAAATGGGCACAGCTAATATTTTATCTGCGATCTGTTTCTTGAGCCTGATGTGACGCTTGTGCCGGATAGCCAGTGGAAAAAGAAGGAGCTTCAAGACGAGCACATCATCCCAAACTCAAACCTTTATTTTTAGCCTCCTTCAGCGTCACAAAACGAAAGTAAACAATAAACAACAGGGTAGCGGTCCCAGGGGAAGAGCAGCACACACACTCGTCTCTCCCTCTCCGTCTCTCCCTGTCAGTCTCTCCCTCTCCTCGCACACACTGAGGGTTTGGGGCGGAGCTCTTAAAGGGCAACATACATACAAATACAATGTGGTACATATACCTAGCAGTGGACGTTACACTTACATTAAGGAGTAGTTACATTTATTTTACATTAAAACAATTATTAATTAATTATTAAATAATTATTATTTTACATCGGAGGGTGCCCATATTCTTTTAAAGGTTTAAAGGGGGGGCTCGACCAAAAAAGTTTGAGAACCACTGTATTATTACTAATGTATTATTACTAATCTTACTAGCTATTATTAGTAATGTAGTGACAATGTTACTAGCTGTTATTAGTAATGTAGTGACAATGTTACTGGCTATTATTAGTAATGTAGTGACAATGTTACTAGCTATTATTAGTAATGTAGTGACAATGTTACTGGCTATTACGGTATTACTAATGTGGGGGCAATGTTGCACTGGAACAGTGATGGTGATAACGAATGGTGGACTTTAGAGTGATGAGTGGGGGCAAAGAAAAACATTACAGCCTTTTTTTTGTTACTTTTACTGTTTACTGTCTGTTCATGTTACATGTTTGGCTGTTAACTTTTACACAGTTGATATAAAAAATTTTACAACAGTATTTGGTTCAGAATCTTTTTATTCTAGATCTTCCTCTTTTAAAATTGGGTGCGTCTTATGTGCCGGTGCGTCTTATGAGCCGGAAAATACGGTACCAATAGATCAAGGGTAAAAACAAAAATTGGTTTTAAAGAGAATTATAAGTTTAAAAAAAAAAAAAAAAACTGTAAATAGCTTACCATGTACTTCTTCACCAGGTTTGAAGGATCTTCATTTAGGTAGACCACTAAGGCTTTCAGGATCCATTCACGGTTTTTTCAATGGTGATGCCCTAATCATAATGAAATGAGAATTAGTACTTTTTAAGTAGCATTACGCAAATTATTCCTGGATTTTATGAAAGTCTTGTATTCCCAATTTAAAAGCGCTGCATGGGATACACAATTATCTTGAACATCTGAGCTGTTCTAAGTGTAGTTGCAAAAAATAACTTAAAAGTATAACAGAGACGGAAAGCGATGCTTAAAAAGAGAAAAAAGTATGATATTTGGAGCTTTAGAATGAAAATTCACTTTTAACTTTTAATCCATAATTTTAGTACAAAAAAAGATTGAAGGAAGTTAAAAATAACAAAATAATCATATTTAGTTTGGCCTATTATGAATTTTGAGAATTGATGAAGTTTGAGAACATACCTGATCCAAAATTGACAGGATGCCTGTGATCTTTGGTGCGGCTGCTCCTCCTTTCTTTTTTACATTTTTGGGGAGCTGAGAGGAGAAATGATCAAGCTGACCCATGAATTTGGACACCAAAGAACTGCTGTAATTCTACTGAAAACAAAACAAAAAGAGAGACAAAATCAGGGCGATGATAGATTTTTGACAGGACACCTTCATACACTTCCATTACCAGCACTCACAGATAACATACATTTTACTATAAATAAACAAATTTGTTCTAAAGTTCTTCAAATCAAAGTTTGGAATTATAAAAACATCCAAGCAATTAATCAGCTCTGTAAGGAAGAAAAAGAATGGGAGTCACTAAAGAATAATAACAAAAAATGAAAAACTGCAAACTACTAAACTTAAGTTAAAATGTGTTAGATGACTAAACAAACAAGCTTACATGAAATAGCTAGATGAAACCTTAACAAAATGTCAAATAAGCTTATTGCC
>SRMA01026782.1:0-30059 GCA_007224835.1 Danionella cerebrum | reverse complement strand
GCTATTATTAGTAATGTAGTGACAATGTTACTAGCTATTATTAGTAATGGAGTGACAATGTTACTAGCTATTATTAGTAATGTGGTGACAATGTTACTGGCTATTATTAGTAATTTAGTGACAATGTTACTGCTATTATTAGTAATGTAGTGACAATGTTACTAGCTATTATTAGTAATGTAGTGACAATGTTACTAGCTATTATTAGTAATGTAGTGACAATGTTACTGGCTATTGTTAGTAATGTGGTGACAATGTTACTGGCTATTATTAGTAATGTAGTGACAATGTTACTGGCTATTATTAGTAATGTAGTGGCAATGTTACTGGCTATTATTAGTAATGTAGTGACAATGTTACTGGCTATTATTAGTAATGTGGTGACAATGTTACTGGCTATTATTAGTAATGTGGTGACAATGTTACTGGCTATTATTGATAATGTGGTGACAATGTTACTGGCTATTATTAGTAATGTGGTGACAATGTTACTGGCTATTATTAGTAATGTGGTGACAATGTTGCTGGCTATTATTAGTAATGTGGTGACAATGTTACTGGCTATTATTAGTAATGTAGTGACAATGTTACTGGCTATTATTAGTAATGTTTTGACAATGTTACTAGCTATTATTAGTAATGTAGTGACAATGTTACTGGCTATTATTAGTAATGTAGTGACAATGTTACTTGCTATTATTAATAATGTAGTGACAATGTTACTAGCTATTATTAGTAATGTAGTGACAATGTTACTAGCTATTATTAGTAAAGTAGTGACAATGTTACTGGCTATTATTATTAATGTAGTGACAATGTTACTGGCTATTATTAGTAATGTAGTGACAATGTTGCACTGGAACAGTGATGGTGATAGCGAATGGTGGACTTTAGAGTGATGAGTGGGGGCAAAGAAAAACATTACAGCCTTTTTTTGTTACTTTTACTGTTCACTGTCTGTTCATGTTACATGTTTGGCTGTTAACTTTTACACAGTTGATATAAAATATTTTACAACACTATTTGGTTCAGAATCTTTTTATTCTAGATCTTCCTCTTTTAAAATTGGGTGCGTCTTATGTGCCGGTGCGTCTTATGAGCCGGAAAATACGGTAACAATAGATCAAGGGTAAAAACAAAAATTGGTTTTAAAGAGAATTATAAGTTTCTTAAAAAAAAAAAAAAAAAAAACTGTAAATAGCTTACCATGTACTTCTTCACCAGGTTGGAAGGATCTTCATTTAGGTAGACCACTAAGGCTTTCAGGATCCATTCACGGTTTTTTCAATGGTGATGCCCTAATCATAATGAAATGAGAATTAGTACTTTTTAAGTAGCATTATGCAAATTATCCCTGGATTTTATGAAAGTCTTGTATTCCCAATTTAAAAGCGCTTCATGGGATACACAATTATCTTGAACATCTGAGCTGTTCTAAGTGTAGTTGCAAAAATAACTTAAAAGTATAACAGAGACGGAAAGCGATGCTTAAAAAGAGAAAAAAGTATGATATTTGGAGCTTTAGAATGAAAATTCACCTTTAACTTTTAATCCATGATTTTAGTACAAAAAAAGATTGAAGGAAGTTAAAAATAACAAAATAATCATATTTAGTTTGGCCTATTATGAATTTTGAGAATTGATGGAGTTTTAGAACATACCTGATCCAAAATTGACAGGATGCCTGTGATCTTTGGTGCGGCTGCTCCTCCTTTCTTTTTGAAATTTTGGGGGAGCTGAGAGGAGAAATGATCAAGCTGACCCATGAATTTGGACACCAAAGGAACTGCTGTAATTCTACTGAAAACAAAACAAAAAGAGAGACAAAATCAGAGCGATGATAGATTTTTGACAGAACACCTTCATACACTTCCATTACCAGCACTCACAGATAACATACATTTTACTATAAATAAACAAATTTCTTCTAAAGTTCTTCAAATCAAAATTTGGAATTATAAAAACATCCAAGCAATTAATCAGCTCTGTAAGGAAGAAAAAGAATGGGAGTCACTTAAGAATAACAACAAAAAATGAAAAACTGCAAACTACTAAACTTAAGTTAAAATGTGTTAGATGACTAAACAAACAAGCTTACATGAAATAGCTAGATGAAACCTTAACAAAATGTCAAATAAGCATATTGCCTTGTGTTTGGGATGGGGGGGGGAGGTAGTTGCAGGCTTAAATAATAAAACGATAATGAAAAATATTAAATAACAATGTGCAATAAAATTTAAATGCAATAAAAGTGCAAAAATGTTAGAATAACATTTGAAGATAATAAAGTAAGTTAATAAAATGACATTAGAAGGTCGTAAAACTGCTCTACAAGCACAAAATAATAGATTTAATCTGCAAGTGAATGTCCTTTTTATATTTATTTTGGGTAATGTAATATATATATAAAGGTTCAACAACTATAAAAGTTTACATTAGTGCGTAAAACAAAAACTCATCAAACCATAATGTGAAAGAAGACAGGAGGCAAAAGGCAACTTCGTGACGATGAAATTATTCAAATGTTGTCATAGTCTCAATGTAGATGCATGAAAAGTTAAAATCTTACTTGTTTGTTCACATAGAGAAAAACACGTTGTTGTTTTGCAGTGTAACTTTTCGTCTCTGATTCTTAAAAAAATGGCGCCGATCTGAACGAACAGAAGAGTTCACGTGTGGTAAATCCTTCTTGAAGTATTTTCCAACTGCGCATGTGCAGATTCTACTCCACCTACTGACCGATGTGCGGTACTGCAAAAGCACCACAACTGTTACATTCAGTTGAATTAACTAAGCTGTGACATCATCCAGAGGAAACACTAGCAATAACAGTGCACCCCAGTGCAACCCAGCAGAGCTCATATAGTCAATTCTACACAGATTAATCAATATTTTGATTTTAAAAAAATCCCAAGGCTGCATTTTATTCCAAAGATAACTTATTTGTAATTATATGTAAACTTATTTCTGGTTGTTGCACTCTGGTTGTACTGTTTGTAGTAACACTGAGATTTTAAAGTACAATAAAAAAGTGCAATAATTATTCTTATACATTCTACAACTTCTAATAGTACATGCAGTAATGTTAGCATCAAATAATAGTCGTTTATTAAAGGCTCATGGCGGTAGGAGTAAAAAAAATTATGGTAAGGAGGGAGAAAAAAATAAATCAATAAAAATAATAATAACAATAACAATAATAATTGCACAAAAGCATGGACTCAATTCAAACAATCTTTATTACATTAAAAAGTCATCACACAGATTTGAAGAACCTATTTGCAAAAAAACACTGGTCCATGGACAGAGGACAAGAATCATATGGAATTAAAAAAAATACAAAAATAATAATAATAATAACTTGGGAAAAGTTCCCGGTGTGTGTGTGTGTGTGTGCTCTTGGATGGATTGAATGCAGGGCACAAGTTCCTTGTATGGGCCATATTTGGTCGTAACGTCACTTTCAAATCGCTAACGAACTGAACGGAAGCACAGTTCACTCCACAGCAACAGCGACGGACCATTTAAAGGGACGGACAACAACATCCGGAAAATCTCTGGTTCTTAAAACTATTTAATAAATAGACGATTTAGTGCAGTTCAATCGTTCTTTGTTGAAACATTTGAGGTATTACGTTAGTTCGTGGAAAGGGAGCCTAGTCCGATGTTGTACCACAGCACAAACGCCGCTGAATGAAAAATGCGACGATGTGTGATAGATTGACTCATGTTAGATGCCCCCCCTTACCTTATTTATGAACGCCGGGCCACCCAGTTTAATTGTTTAAAACATCCACTGTTTTAGTCGCTACAAACACATAAAAAAAAGGGCTTTGATCTCCACTCTAATCACCATGACAACGAGTGCCCATGCTCCATATCTTCCGGTTCCGGTTCCGCCTGTCAATCAACCAGCCTCCAGTTTAAGCAGGGGGTTGGGTCTAAACCCAAGCCATAACCTGAGCACCACTGTTCTGGTTTAAATATGTGTGCCATGAAAGTGCATTGGTGCACACAATTTATCCACGCCTGGCGCTATATTTAGATTATTTATTTTAGTTTCGTTAGACTGTATTCGATTTCGTACTACGGTCATAGCAGTGGGAGAAATGACCCTTTAGGGGTTCCGTAGGCTTTATAGTTTTTTTTTTTATTGACAAACACAAATTTTTTTTTTTTTTTTTTTTTACAAACACAAAACATTACAAAATCTCGATGAGGATGAGGACACAACAATACACGATACACAACCAACAGACTCGTTAGTATTTGTGTACTTTACACATCACAAACCTAAAAGAACAAAAGAATGAAGCAATAAGAGTAATCAGTAGAAAGAATCAGGGGGAAGGACGATTATAATGAGAGCAAGGCTACAACTGAAGCAATGTTATTTTAAGGAAATTAAAACAATAAGTAACTATCAAATTTTTGACATAAAGAAATTGCGACTTTACATTTGGAAACCTTGAGAGACTGAAAAAACCTCTTAAACTCAATAATAAAAACAGCAATTGAGGGCTTGTTATTCCTCCATTTACAGCAATGAATGTGGTATTTACCTAATAATATTAAAATGTTCACAATGTCAGAATATTTGGGATCTTCTTTATTCATGTTCAATAAAATGTGATATAATTCAAAATTTGGTATTGCCATCTTTATGAGAATCCAAGTTCTAAGCTCTAATCAAAATTTAGTAGAAACAGAGCAATAGAAAAATAAGTGCTCGAGGGTTTCCTCTGATTCATTACTAAATGTACAGGGATCAACTTCAAATTTGAATCGTTTTTTAAGAAATTCAGCGACAGGATAAGTTTTGTTTGGGATTTTGAAGTGAGTTTCTTTAACTTTAGGTAACACTGGCCATTTAAGGAATTTAGAGAAACCATTTTTAACTATTTCAGGGGATAAATTGTTGCTCACATTAAAATTACTTCGATTATAATCATAAAATAGTTTGGATTTCAAAACTCTGGCAATTAGCTTATTGTTACATTTATCATCTATAAGGGCACATCCCTCGATCAAAATAAGTTGGTTTTAAGAAAGAATATTTATTTCAGTGAGCGTAAGTTGGTTACATAAAGTTAATGTAATTTTGTTTAGTTCAATCAATGTAACAATCATGATTTTATATTAATCTATTTAGTTAATTAAGTTCAACTACTCTAAAATTAATAATGTTATGTTAAGAAATGAGATAAGAAAAGACGTTGCAGTTTTATTGTTTATTAAATAATATTTGTACAATGTTTTACAAAGAATAAGTTCCTCGAGTTCCTTCAAGTTCCTCGGTGTCCACATCGCCGAGGACCTCACATGGGATATACACACAGACGCAGTGCTGAAGGCACAGCAGCGCCTCTTCTTCCTCAGGCGTCTGAGGAAATTTGGAATGAGCCCCCAAATACTCCGCTCCTTCTACACCTGCACTGTGGAGAATATTCTGACCGGCTGTATTACTGTCTGGTATGCAAACAACACCAGCAGTAACAAAAAAGATCTCCAGAGGGTTGTGCGAGCTGGCCAGCGTGTTGTAGGAGGTGAGCTTCCCTCCCTCCAGGATATCTACAACAGACGCAGCAAGAGGAAAGCACTGAGAATCATCGGTGACATCAGCCATCCGAGTCACAGACTGTACTCTGTGTTGCCCTCGGGCAGACGCTACCGCAGCATCCGGGCACGCACAAGCCGTCTACGAGACAGCTTTTTCCCCCAGACTGTCAGGCTGCTGAACACACAGAACTGACATTACATTTCATTGCACTCAATTTCGAACATTACACTGCAACAAACTGGACATTCATGCAGCATGCACCCGCACTTTAAATTATTTTAAACTATTCTAATTTCAGCAGCTGAAATCTGTTTTACTTAAACAGCCATCAATCCATTACATCTATAACAACCAACCTGCAACTCAGCATATTTAAATTTACATTTATTGTTTAACGTATATATTGTTTCATGTCTTATCTGTATTTGTATGTTGTACTGTAAGTCTGCACTGACTGGAGCTTGCACCTAAGCTTTTCACTCACCACAGCTCACACGCTGCTGGTGATGTGACAATAAAAGTGATTTGATTTAGTTACAGTGCCTATGAAAGCAGTTTATTTTTTAAAACCTGTACTTTGTTTGACAGCTTGTTGGCATCAAGTTCCATGAAAATCTTTTGAAACATTTCAAAAGTATATTTCAGATCCTGAGGGTAAGCCAAGTTTAATGCATAAATTAGACCAAGCATCATGGAACAAGCATTAAGTACACTGTCCAGGTTTTCCAGTACTTGGATGCCTTCAATGATGACACCGACATCTTCATATGGGTCTGCAATTTCTGCCCCTTCATGCTTGATGGCATAGATTCCGCGAGTGGTTTTGCTCATCAAAATGTTGGCTTCTTCGTGTTCTGTGTCCTAAACATAACAAAAGACAAGAACAAATATTAAGTACAAAATAAAACATTTACCGTATTTTTCGGCTCATAAGACGCACTTTTTCTTCCCCAAAACTGAGGGGGAAAAGTTGGTGCGTCTTATCGAGCGAATGCAGAGCGCCGCGAAGTCCGGTCACGGCCGTATGAGAGGCGTAAGAGCTCCGGAGCTAGGCCGAAGCCGCGGCCATATTTGTATACCCGGCGCTGCGCGCTGACGTCATCGCCCATCTCTGCCATAGCGCAGTCGTAACGAAAACGGGGAAAAAAACTACATTTCCCACAAGGCCTTTGGCTTCCGCATCCATACTCACGAGCGAAATACAGACCTCAGCTGCGGTTTCTCACACATTGAACGTAATAGTCTCGCATTTGAGTGATCTCTTACGCTACAAACCCGATTTCTCACGCTAAAATACATTTCAAGATGTGAAATGGGCACAGCTAATATTTTATCTGCGATCTGTTTCTTGAGCCTGATGTGACGCTTGTGCCGGATAGCCAGTGGAAAAAGAAGGAGCTTCAAGACGAGCACATCATCCCAAACTCAAACCTTTATTTTTAGCCTCCTTCAGCGTCACAAAACGAAAGTAAACAATAAACAACAGGGTAGCGGTCCCAGGGGAAGAGCAGCACACACACTCGTCTCTCCCTCTCCGTCTCTCCCTGTCAGTCTCTCCCTCTCCTCGCACACACTGAGGGTTTGGGGCGGAGCTCTTAAAGGGCAACATACATACAAATACAATGTGGTTACATTTATTTTACATTAAAACAATTATTAATTAATTATTAAATAATTATTATTTTACATCGGAGGGTGCCCAGATTCTTTTAAAGGTTTAAAGGGGGGGCTCGACCAAAAAGGTTTGAGAACCACTGTATTATTACTAATGTATTATTACTAATCTTACTAGCTATTATTAGTAATGTAGTGACAATGTTACTGGCTATTACGGTATTACGGCACTGGAACAGTGATGGTGATAACGAATGGTGGACTTTAGAGTGATGAGTGGGGGCAAAGAAAAACATTACAGCCTTTTTTTTGTTACTTTTACTGTTCACTGTCTGTTCATGTTACATGTTTGGCTGTTAACTTTTACACAGTTGATATAAAATATTTTACAACAGTATTTGGTTCAGAATCTTTTTATTCTAGATCTTCCTCTTTTAAAATTGGGTGCGTCTTATGTGCCGGTGCGTCTTATGAGCCGGAAAATACGGTACCAATAGATCAAGGGTAAAAACAAAAATTGGTTTTAAAGAGAATTATAAGTTTCTTAAAAAAAAAAAAAAAAAAAACTGTAAATAGCTTACCATGTACTTCTTCACCAGGTTTGAAGGATCTTCATTTAGGTAGACCACTAAGGCTTTCAGGATCCATTCACGGTTTTTTTTCAATGGTGATGCCCTAATCATAATGAAATGAGAATTAGTACTTTTTAAGTAGCATTACGCAAATTATCCCTGGATTTTATGAAAGTCTTGTATTCCCAATTTAAAAGCGCTGCATGGGATACACAATTATCTTGAACATCTGAGCTGTTCTAAGTGTAGTTGCAAAAAATAACTTAAAAGTATAACAGAGACGGAAAGCGATGCTTAAAAAGAGAAAAAAGTATGATATTTGGAGCTTTAGAATGAAAATTCACCTTTAACTTTTAATCCATAATTTTAGTACAAAAAAAGATTGAAGGAAGTTAAAAATAACAAAATAATCATATTTAGTTTGGCCTATTATGAATTTTGAGAATTGATGAAGTTTTAGAACATACCTGATCCAAAATTGACAGGATGCCTGTGATCTTTGGTGCGGCTGCTCCTCCTTTCTTTTTGAAATTTTTGGGGAGCTGAGAGGAGAAATGATCAAGCTGACCCATGAATTTGGACACCAAAGGAACTGCTGTAATTCTACTGAAAACAAAACAAAAAGAGAGACAAAATCAGGGCGATGATAGATTTTTGACAGAACACCTTCATACACTTCCATTACCAGCACTCACAGATAACATACATTTTACTATCAATAAACAAATTTCTTCTAAAAAGTTCTTCAAATCAAAGTTTGGAATTATAAAAACATCCAAGCAATTAATCAGCTCTGTAAGGAAGAAAAAGAATGGGAGTCACTTAAGAATAATAACAAAAAATGAAAAACTACTAAACTTAAGTTAAAATGTGTTAGATGACTAAACAAACAAGCTTACATGAAATAGCTAGATGAAACCTTAACAAAATGTCAAATAAGCTTATTGCCTTGTGTTTGGGATGGGGGGGGGAGGTAGTTGCAGGCTTAAATAATAAAACGATAATGAAAAATATTAAATAACAATGTGCAATAAAATTTAAATGCAATAAAAGTGCAAAAATGTTAAAATAACATTTGAAGATAATAAAGTAAGTTAATAAAATGACATTAGAAGGTCGTAAAACTGCTCTACAAGCACAACATAATTGATTTAATCTGCAAGTGAATGTCCTTTTTATATTTCTTTTGGGTAATGTAATATATATATAAAGGTTCAACAACTATAAAAGTTTACATTAGTGCGTAAAACAAAAACTCATCAAACCATAATGTGAAAGAAGACAGGTGGCAAAAGGCAACTTCGTGACGATGAAATTATTCAAATGTTGTCATAGTCTCAATGTAGATGCATGAAAAGTTAAAATCTTACCTGTTTGTTCACATAGAGAAAAACACGTTGTTGTTTTGCAGTGTAACTTTTCGTCTCTGATTCTTAAAAAAATGGCGCCGATCTAAACGAACAGAAGAGTTCACGTGTGGTAAATCCTTCTTGAAGTATTTTCCAACTGCGCATGTGCAGATTCTACTCCACCTACTGACCGATGTGCGGTACTGCAAAAGCAACACAACTGTTACATTCAGTTGAATTAACTAAGCTGTGACATCATCCAGAGGAAACACTAGCAATAACAGTGCACCCCAGTGCAACCCAGCAGAGCTCATATAGTCAATTCTACACAGATTAATCAATATTTTGATTTGGAAATAATCCCAAGGCTGCATTTTATTCCAAAGAAAACTTATTTGTAATTATATGTAAACTTATTTCTGGTTGTTACACTCTGGTTGTACTGTTTGTAGTAACACTGAGATTTTAAAGTACAATAAAAAAGTGCAATAATTATTCTTATACATTCTACAACTTGTAATAGTACATGCAGTAATGTTAGCATCAAATAATAGTAGTTTATTAAAGGCTCATGGCGGTAGGAGGAAAAAAAATTATGGTAAGGAGGGAGAAAAAAATAATAATAATAATAATAATAATTGCACAAAAGCATGGACTCAATTCAAACAATCTTTATTACATTAAAAAGTCATCACACAGATTTGAAGAAACTATTTGCAAAAAACACTGGTCCATGGACCGAGGACATGAATCATATGGAATTAAAAAAAAATACAAAAAAAATAATAATAATAACTTGGGAAAAGTTCCCGGTTTGTGTGTGTGTGTGCTCTTCGATGGGTTTGAATGCAGGGTACAAATTCCTTGTATGGGCCATATTTGGTCGTAACGTCACTTTCAAATCGCTAACGAACTGAAAGGAACCACATGTGGTTTACTCCACAGCAACAGCGCCGGACCATTTATAGGGACGGACAACAACATCCGGAAAATCTCAGGTTCTTAAAACTATTTAAAAATAGACGATTTAGTGCAGTTCAATCGTTCACGTTGAAACATTTGAGGTATTACGTTAGTTCGTGGGAAGGGAGCCTAGTCCGATGTTGTACCACAGCACAAACGCCGCTGAATGAAAAATGCGACGATGTGTGACAGATTGACTCATGTTAGATGCCCCCCCTTACCTTATTTATGAACGCCGGGCCACCCAGTTTAATTGTTTAAAACATCCACTGTTTTAGTCGCTACAAACACATAAAAAAAAGGGTTTTGATCTCCACTCTAATCACCATGACAACGAGTGCCCATGCTCCATATCTTCCGGTTCCGCCTGTCAATCAACCAGCCTCCAGTTTAAGCAGGGGGTCTGGTCTAAACCCAAGCCATAACCTGGGCACCACTGTTCTGGTTTAAATATGTGTGCCATGAAAGTGCATTGGTGCACGCAAATTATCCACGCCTGGCGCTATATTTAGATTATTTATTTTAGTTTCGTTAGACTGTATTCGATTTCGTACTACAGTCATAGCAGCAGGAGAAATGACCCTTTAGGGGTTCCGTAGGCTTTATAGTTTTTTTTTTTTTTGACAAACACAAAACATTACAAAATCTCGATGAGGACTCAACAATACACGATACACAACCAACAGACTCGTTACAGAGTATTTGTGTACTTTACACATCACAAACCTAAAAGAACAAAAGAATGAAGCAATAAAAGAATCAGGGGGAAGGACGATTATAATGAGAGCAAGGCTACAACCGAAGCAATGTTATTTTAAGGAAATTAAAATAAGTAACTATCAAAATTTTGACATAAAGAAATTGCGACTTTACATTTGGAAACCTTGAGAGACTGAAAAAACCTCTTAAACTCAATAATAAAAACAGCAATTGAGGGCTTGTTATTTCTCCATTTACAGCAATGAATGTGGTATTTACCTAATAATATTAAAATGTTCACAATGTCAGAATATTTGGGATCTACTTTATTCATGTTCAATAAAATGTGATATAATTCAAAATTTGGTATTGCCATCTTTATGAGAATCCAAGTTCTAAGCTCTAATCAAAATTTAGTAGAAACAGAGCAATAGAAAAATAAGTGCTCGAGGGTTTCCTCTGATTCATTACAAAATGTACAGGGATCAACTTCAAATTTGAATCGTTTTTTAAGAAATTCAGCGACAGGATAAGTTTTGTTTGGGATTTTGAAGTGAGTTTCTTTAACTTTAGGTAACACTGGCCATTTAAGGAATTTAGAGAAACCATTTTTAACTATTTCAGGGGATAAATTGTTGCTCACATTAAAATTACTTCGATTATAATCATAAAATAGTTTGGATTTCAAAACTCTGGCAATTAGCTTATTGTTACATTTATCATCTATAAGGGCACATCCCTCGATCAAAATAAGTTGGTTTTAAGAAAGAATATTTATTTCAGTGAACGTAAGTTGGTTACATAAAGTTAATGTAATTTTGTTTAGTTCAATCAATGTAACAATCATGATTTTATATTAATCTATTTAGTTAATTAAGTTCAACTTCTCTAAAATTAATAATGTTATGTTAAGAAATGAGATAAGAAAAGACGTTGCAGTTTTATTGTTTATTAAATAATATTTGTACAATGTTTTACAAAGAATAAGTTCCTCGAGTTCCTTCAAGTTCCTCGGTGTCCACATCGCCGAGGACCTCACATGGGATATACACACAGACGCAGTGCTGAAGGCACAGCAGCGCCTCTTCTTCCTCAGGCGTCTGAGGAAATTTGGAATGAGCCCCCAAATACTCCGCTCCTTCTACACCTGCACTGTGGAGAATATTCTGACCGGCTGTATTACTGTCTAGTATGCAAACAACACCAGCAGTAACAAAAAAGATCTCCAGAGGGTTGTGCGAGCTGGCCAGCGTGTTGTAGGAGGTGAGCTTCCCTCCCTCCAGGATACCTACAACAGACGCAGCAAGAGGAAAGCACTGAGAATCATCGGCGACATCAGCCATCCGAGTCACAGACTGTACTCTGTGTTGCCCTCGGGCAGACGCCACCGCAGCATCCGGGCACGCACAAGCCGTCTACGAGACAGCTTTTTCCCCCAGACTGTCAGGCTGCTGAACACACAGAACTGACATTACATTTCATTGCACTCAATTTCGAACATTACACGGCAACAAACTGGACATTCATGCAGCATGCACCCGCACTTTAAATTATTTTAAACTATTCTAATTTCAGCAGCTGAAATCTGTTTTACTTAAACAGCCATCAATCCATTACATCTATAACAACCAACCTGCAACTCAGCATATTTGAATTTACATTTATTGTTTAACGTATATATTGTTTCATGTCTTATCTGTATTTGTATGTTGTACTGTAAGTCTGCACTGACTGGAGCTTGCACCTAAGTTTTTCACTCACCACAGCTCACACGCTGCTGGTGATGTGACAATAAAAGTGATTTGATTTAGTTACAGTGCCTATGAAAGCAGTTTATTTTTTAAAACCTGTACTTTGTTTGACAGCTTGTTGGTATCAAGTTCCATGAAAATCTTTTGAAACATTTCAAAAGTATATTTCAGATCCTGAGGGTAAGCCAAGTTTAATGCATAAATTAGACCAAGCACCATGGAACAAGCATTAAGTACACTGTCCAGGTTTTCCAGTACTTGGATGCCTTCAATGATGACACCAACATCTTCATATGGGTCTGCAATTTCTGCCCCTTCATGCTTGATGGCATAGATTCCGCGAGTGGTTTTGCCCATCAAAATGTTGGCTTCTTCGTGTTCTGTGTCCTAAACATAACAAAAGACAAGAACAAATATTAAGTACAAAATAAAACAGTTACCGTATTTTTCGGCTCATAAGACGCACTTTTTCTTCCCCAAAACTGAGGGGGAAAGTTGGTGCGTCTTATCGAGCGAATGCAGAGCACCGCGAAGTCCGGTCACGGCCGTATGAGAGGCGTAAGAGCTCCGTAGCTCCGGTGCTAGTTTGAAGCCGTGGCCATATTTGTACAGCCGGCGCTGCGCGCTGACGTCATCGCCCATCTCTGCCATAGCGCGGTCGTAACGAAAACGGGGGAAAAAACTACATTTCCCACAATGCCTTTGGCTTCCGCATCCATACTCACGAGCGAAATACAGACCTCAGCTGCGGTTTCTCACACATTGAACGTATTAGTCTCGCATTTGAGTGATCTCTTACGCTACAAACCCGATTTCTCACGCTAAAATACATTTCAAGATGAAAAATGGGCACAGCTAATATTTTATCTGCGATCTGTTTCTTGAGCCTGATGTGACGCTTGTGCCGGATAGCCAGTGGAAAAAGAAGGAGCTTCAAGACGAGCACATCATCCCAAACTCAAACCTTTATTTTTAGCCTCCTTCAGCGTCACAAAACGAAAGTAAACAATAAACAACAGGGTAGCGGTCCCAGGGGAAGAGCAGCACACACACTCGTCTCTCCCTCTCCGTCTCTCCCTGTCAGTCTCTCCCTCTCCTCGCACACACTGAGGGTTTGGGGCTGAGCTCTTAAAGGGCAACATACATACAAATACAATGTGGTTACATTTATTTTACATTAAAACAATTATTAAATAATTATTATTTTACATCGGAGGGTGCCCAGATTCTTTTAAAGGTTTAAAGGGGGGGCTCGACCCAAAAAGTTTGAGAACCACTGTATTATTACTAATGTATTATTACTAATCTTACTAGCTATTATTAGTAATGTAGTGACAATGTTACTGGCTATTACGGTATTACTAATGTGGGGGCAATGTTGCACTGGAACAGTGATGGTGATAACGAATGGTGGACTTTAGAGTGATGAGTGGGGGCAAAGAAAAACATTACAGCCTTTTTTTTTGTTACTTTTACTGTTCACTGTCTGTTCATGTTACATGTTTGGCTGTTAACTTTTACACAGTTGATATAAAATATTTTACAACAGTATTTGGTTCAGAATCTTTTTATTCTAGATCTTCCTCTTTTAAAATTGGGTGCGTCTTATGTGCCGGTGCGTCTTATGAGCCGGAAAATACGGTACCAATAGATCAAGGGTAAAAACAAAAATTGGTTTTAAAGAGAATTATATGTTTCTTAAAAAAAAAAAAAACTGTAAATAGCTTACCATGTACTTCTTCACCAGGTTTGAAGGATCTTCATTTAGGTAGACCACTAAGGCTTTCAGGATCCATTCACGGTTTTTTTCAATGGTGATGCCCTAATCATAATGAAATGAGAATTAGTACTTTTTAAGTAGCATTACGCAAATTATTCCTGGATTTTATGAAAGTCTTGTATTCCCAATTTAAAAGCGCTGCATGGGATACACAATTATCTTGAACATCTGAGCTGTTCTAAGTGTAGTTGCAAAAAAAACTTAAAAGTATAACAGAGACGGAAAGCGATGCTTAAAAAGAGAAAAAAGTATGATATTTGGAGCTTTAGAATGAAAATTCACCTTTAACTTTTAATCCATAATTTTAGTACAAAAAAAAAGATTGAAGGAAGTTAAAAATAACAAAATAATCATATTTAGTTTGGCCTATTATGAATTTTGAGAATTGATGAAGTTTTAGAACATACCTGATCCAAAATTGACAGGATGCCGGTGATCTTTGGTGCGGCTGCTCCTCCTTTCTTTTTGAAATTTTTGGGGAGCTGAGAGGAGAAATGATCAAGCTGACCCATGAATTTGGACACCAAAGGGACTGCTGTAATTCTACTGTAAACAGAACAAAAAGAGAGACAAAATCAGGGCGATGATAGATTTTTGACAGAACACCTTCATACACTTCCATTACCAGCACTCACAGATAACATACATTTTACTATAAATAAACAAATTTCTTCTAAAGTTCTTCAAATCAAAGTTTGGAATTATAAAAACATCCAAGCAATTAATCAGCTCTGTAAGGAAGAAAAAGAATGGGAGTCACTTAAGAATAATAACAAAAAATGAAAAACTGCAAACTACTAAACTTAAGTTAAAATGTGTTAGATGACTAAACAAACAAGCTTACATGAAATAGCTAGATGAAACCTTAACAAAATGTCAAATAAGCTTATTGCCTTGTGTTTGGGATGGGGGGGGGGAGGTAGTTGCAGGCTTAAATAACAAAACGATAATGAAAAATATTAAATAACAATGTGCAATAAAATTTAAATGCAATAAAAGTGCAAAAATGTTAAAATAACATTTTAAGATAATAAAGTAAGTTAATAAAATGACATTAGAAGGTCGTAAAACTGCTCTACAAGCACAAAATAATAGATTTAATCTGCAAGTGAATGTCCTTTTTATATTTATTTTGGGTAATGTAATATATATATATATAAAGGTTCAACAACTATAAAAGTTTACATTAGTGCGTAAAACAAAAACTCATCAAACCATAATGTGAAAGAAGACAGGAGGCAAAAGGCAACTTCGTGACGATGCTCAACACAACACGGTATTACAAGTGAGAAATTATTCAAATGTTGCCATAGTCTCAATGTAGATGCATGAAAAGTTAAAATCTTACCTGTTTGTTCACATAGAGAAAAACACGTTGTTGTTTTGCAGTGTAACTTTTCGTCTCTGACTCTTAAAAAAATGGCGCCGATCTAAACGAACAGAAGAGTTCACGTGTGGTAAATCCTTCTTGAAGTATTTTCCAACTGCGCATGTGCAATCTACTCCACCTACTGACCGATGTGCGGTACTGCAAAAGCAACACAACTGTTACATTCAGTTGAATTAACTAAGCTGTGTAAATGTGAAAAATTACTTTTTTTTAATTCTGTAAAAACAACTCTTTTAATTTTAATGCACAAACTAAATTGAATTAATTAATTTAAACATAATAACATTCGTAAAACCAACAAATGCCGTGTTTCATTTTTTGGAGTGTGGGTGAAATGGGGCAACCTTGACGAATTCCACGGTGAATATTAAAGGAGGGTGAGAGTCCTGGGTTTGAAGAAATGTTTCGGTATAACATTTCAATTATAGTACAGAACTTTTCACCAAAACCAAAAAAATGTACAGTTTTGAATAAAAAAAGCATGTTCAATGGCGTCGAAGGCCTTGAAAAAAAATCAAGGAACTATCTGTTTCTATGTATTCTTTGTAATCTAAAAGATCAATTACTAATCTTAAATGATTATGAATATTTCTACCTTTAATGAAGGCAGACTGGCACTCATCTATAATATTTGGCAGACCTTGGTCAAGCCTGCTCGAATAATTATGTGCAAGTAATTTATAATCATTGCAAAGCAATGTTATAGGTCTCCAGTTTTCAAGGGACAAAATGTCTTTGTTTGGTTTAGGAATAAGTGTGATAATGCCCCTCTTCGTGGTGGGAGACATTTGGCCATTTTTTAAGCATTCTAGAAAGGCACTGAATAATAGTTGTCTAATTTCAGCCCAGAAATGGATGTAGAATTCTACGGTTAAACCATCAGGGCCTGGGGACTTTCCTAATGGCATTTTTTTTTAATTGCTGCATCTAACTCTTCGATTCTAAGCTCGTCCTCTAAGTGTAACCTCATTGTCTCATCAATTATAACCCTAAACTGGTTAATTTTATCGAAAAATACTTGACAATCATCAATGGAAAATTTAGATTGGTAGAGGTTGCTATAGAAATACTGTATTTCTTCATTTACTCTACTTTGACTGTTAATGAGACTATTATTTATCATAAGCATATACATTTTCTTTTTTCTTTGACGATGTTTTTCAAGGCTAAAGAAGTAAGAGGAGTTTTTTTCCCCCTTTTCAATCCAACGGGCTCTAGATCGAATGAAAGCTCCATTTACTCTTTCCAAATACTCGTCATCTAATTGGCTTTGAAGACTGTTTAGTTTTATTAAATCTTCTTCAGGCAAGTTTGGGGGTTAGGCATAAGTTATTGATATCCTTTATTAACTTCTGAGGTTTTTGTCTTCTACTAATAGCGATTATTTTGCTGGACCTAATAGCAAGTTCTTTTATTTTAAATTTAAACCACTCCCATTTGCTCAATGATGAAAGTTCTAAAGTCATTATTTCCTTTAAAAGATTTTTAGTTTCCTTGCAAAAGTCATCATTATTAAGTAAAATACTATTGAATTTCCACAAGGTATTACTATTGTGTTTAGAGTCAAATAATTGGAGCGAAATGAAGATGGCACAATGATCCGTAAGGGGAGATCTTGATATAAAACATGACCTTACTTTGCTTATTAGGTTGGTGGATAATAACCAATAATCAAGTCTGGAACATTGACCATTGTTAGCAGAGGTAAACCAAGTATATTGACGGGAGTCTGAATTGTTGCTTCTCCAAAAATCTATTAGGTCCCCATTAGCAATAAATTTGGTAATAATGTCCTCATAATTATGGGACTGTCCTTTTGGAGGATAACGGTCAATCCACTTATCAGGAACCAAGTTAAAATCACCACCTATCACAACCTTGTCAGTTTCAAATACTCTTTTCCATTCCCCAAGCAATTCACTTAAAGAAGAATAAAGCATCCTGTTTTGTGCTCATTTGTTAAATCCATAAATACATAATAAAATGAACTTTTCCCTATTAATTTCAATCACAACCATTAACCAGTGACCATTAATATCTTTCCGGTGGTTGATCACAGTTCCATTAAACCTGTTGAATAGAACCATGACCCCGGCTGAGTGTGCAGTTCCGTGACTGAAGAGGGCAGTGTCGCCCCATTGCTGTTTCCAGAAATTACAGTCAGTCTCTTCTGAATGTGTTTCTTGCAAGAAAATAGTAACCCATAACGGTAGCCTACAATAACATAAAATTATTGAATAATGTTATCTTTCAACACAAAATTTTATAGAAATCAAACACTAGCAATAACAGTGCACCCCAGTGCAACCCAGCAGAGCTCATATAGTCAATTCTACACAGATTAATCAATATTTTGATTTGAAAAAAAAATCCCAAGGCTGCATTTTATTCCAAAGATAACTTATTTGTAATTATATGTAAACTTATTTCTGGTTGTTACACTCTGGTTGTACTGTTTGTAGTAACACTGAGATTTTAAAGTACAATAAAAAAAGTGCAATAATTATTCTTATACATTCTACAACTTGTAATAGTACATGCAGTAATGTTAGCATCAAATAATAGTAGTTTATTAAAGGCTCATGGCGGTAGGAGGAAAAAAAATTATGGTAAGGAGGGAGAAAAAAAATAATAATAATAATAATTGCACAAAAGCATGGACTCAATTCAAACAATCTTTATTACATTAAAAGTCATCACACAGATTTGAAGAAACTATTTGCAAAAAACACTGGTCCATGGACCGAGGACATGAATCATATGGAATTAAAAAAAAAATACAAAAAAAATAATAATAATAACTTGGGAAAAGTTCCCGTTTTGTGTGTGTGTGTGCTCTTCGATGGGTTTGAATGCAGGGTACAAATTCCTTGTATGGGCCATATTTGGTCGTAACGTCACTTTCAAATCGCCTACGAACTGAAAGGAACCACATGTAGTTTACTCCACAGCAACAGCGCCGGACCATTTATAGGGACGGACAACAACATCCGGAAAATCTCAGGTTCTTAAAACTATTTAAAAAATAGACGATTTAGTGCAGTTCAATCGTTCACGTTGAAACATTTGAGGTTTTACGTTAGTTCGTGGGAAGGGAGCCTAGTCCGATGTTGTACCACAGCACAAACGCCGCTGAATGAAAAATGCGACGATGTGTGACAGATTGACTCATGTTAGATGCCCCCCCTTACCTTATTTATGATCGCCGGGCCACCCAGTTTAATTGTTTAAAACATCCACTGTTTTAGTCGCTACAAACACATAAAAAAAAGGGTTTTGATCTCCACTCTAATCACCATGACAACGAGTGCCCATGCTCCATATCTTCCGGTTCCGCCTGTCAATCAACCACCCTCCAGTTTAAGCAGGGGGTCTGGTCTAAACCCAAGCCATAACCTGGGCACCACTGTTCTGGTTTAAATATGTGTGCCATGAAAGTGCATTGGTGCACGCGAATTATCCACGCCTGGCGCTATATTTAGATTATTTATTTTAGTTTCGTTAGACTGTATTCGATTTCGTACTACAGTCATAGCAGCAGGAGAAATGACCCTTTAGGGTTCCGTAGGCTTTATAGTTTTTTTTTTGTTTTTTTTTTGACAAACACAAAACATTACAAAATCTCGATGAGGACTCAACAATACACGATACACAACCAACAGACTCGTTACAGAGTATTTGTGTACTTTACACATCACAAACCTAAAAGAACAAAAGAATGAAGCAATAAAAGAATCAGGGGGAAGGACGATTATAATGAGAGCAAGGCTACAACCGAAGCAATGTTATTTTAAGGAAATTAAAATAAGTAACTATCAAAATTTTGACATAAAGAAATTGCGACTTTACATTTGGAAACCTTGAGAGACTGAAAAAACCTCTTAAACTCAATAATAAAAACAGCAATTGAGGGCTTGTTATATCTCCATTTACAGCAATGAATGTGGTATTTACCTAATAATATTAAAATGTTCACAATGTCAGAATATTTGGGATGTACTTTATTCGTGTTCAATAAAATGTGATATAATTCAAAATTTGGTATTGCCATCTTTATGAGAATCCAAGTTCTAAGCTCTAATCAAAATTTAGTAGAAACAGAGCAATAGGAAAATAAGTGCTCGAGGGTTTCCTCTGATTCATTACAAAATGTACAGGGATCAACTTCAAATTTGAATCGCTTTTTAAGAAATTCAGCGACAGGATAAGTTTTGTTTGGGATTTTGAAGTGAGTTTCTTTAACTTTAGGTAACACTGGCCATTTAAGGAATTTAGAGAAACCATTTTTAACTATTTCAGGGGATAAATTGTTGCTCACATTAAAATTACTTCGATTATAATCATAAAATAGTTTGGATTTCAAAACTCTGGCAATTAGCTTATTGTTACATTTATCATCTATAAGGGCACATCCCTCGATCAAAATAAGTTGGTTTTAAGAAAGAATATTTATTTCAGTGAACGTAAGTTGGTTACATAAAGTTAATGTAATTTTGTTTAGTTCAATCAATGTAACAATCATGATTTTATATTAATCTATTTAGTTAATTAAGTTCAACTACTCAAAAATTAATAATGTTATGTTAAGAAATGAGATAAGAAAAGACGTTGCAGTTTTATTGTTTATTAAATAATATTTGTACAATGTTTTACAAAGAATAAGTTCCTCGAGTTCCTTCAAGTTCCTCGGTGTCCACATCGCCGAGGACCTCACATGGGATATACACACAGACGCAGTGCCGAAGGCACAGCAGCGCCTCTTCTTCCTCAGGCGTCTGAGGAAATTTGGAATGAGCCCCCAAATACTCCGCTCCTTCTACACCTGCACTGTGGAGAATATTCTGACCGGCTGTATTACTGTCTGGTATGAAAACAACACCAGCAGTAACAAAAAAGATCTCCAGAGGGTTGTGCGAGCTGGCCAGCGTGTTGTAGGAGGTGAGCTTCCCTCCCTCCAGGATATCTACAACAGACGAAGCAAGAGGAAAGCACTGAGAATCATCGGTGACATCAGCCATCCGAGTCACAGACTGTACTCTGTGTTGCCCTCGGGCAGACGCTACCGCAGCATCCGGGCACGCACAAGCCGTCTACGAGACAGCTTTTTTCCCCAGACTGTCAGGCTGCTGAACACACAGAACTGACATTACATTTCATTGCACTCAATTTCGAACATTACACTGCAACAAACTGGACATTCATGCAGCATGCACCCGCACTTTAAATTATTTTAAACTATTCTAATTTCAGCAGCTGAAATCTGTTTTACTTTAAACAGCCATCAATCCATTACATCTATAACAACCAACCTGCAACTCAGCATATTTAAATTTACATTTATTGTTTAACGTATATATTGCTTCATGTCTTATCTGTATTTGTATGTTGTACTGTAAGTCTGCACTGACTGGAGCTTGCACCTAAGCTTTTCACTCACCACAGCTCACACGCTGCTGGTGATGGGACAATAAAAGTGATTTGATTTAGTTACAGTGCCTATGAAAGCAGTTTATTTTTTAAAACCTGTACCTTGTTTGACAGCTTGTTGGCATCAAGTTCCATGAAAATCTTTTGAAACATTTCAAAAGTATATTTCAGATCCTGAGGGTAAGCCAAGTTTATTGCATAAATTAGACCAAGCATCATGGAACAAGCATTAAGTACACTGTCCAGGTTTTCCAGTACTTGGATGCGTTCAATGATGACACCAACATCTTCATATGGGTCTGCAATTTCTGCCCCTTCATGCTTGATGGCATAGATTCCGCGAGTGGTTTTGCTCATCAAAATGTTGGCTTCTTCGTGTTCTGTGTCCTAAACATAATAAAAGACAAGAACAAATATTAAGTACAAAATAAAACATTTACCGTATTTTTCGGCTCATAAGACGCACTTTTTCTTCCCCAAAACTGAGGGGGAAAAGTTGGTGCGTCTTATCGAGCGAATGCAGAGCGCCGCGAAGTCCGGTCACGGCCGTATGAGAGGCGTAAGAGCTCCGGAGCTAGGCCGAAGCCGCGGCCATATTTGTATACCCGGCGCTGCGCGCTGACGTCATCGCCCATCTCTGCCATAGCGCAGTCGTAACGAAAACGGGGGAAAAAACTACATTTCCCACAAGGCCTTTGGCTTCCGCATCCATACTCACGAGCCAAATACAGACCTCAGCTGCGGTTTCTCACACATTGAACGTAATAGTCTCGCATTTGAGTGATCTCTTACGCTACAAACCCGATTTCTCACGCTAAAATACATTTCAAGATGTGAAATGGGCACAGCTAATATTTTATCTGCGATCTGTTTCTTGAGCCTGATGTGACGCTTGTGCCGGATAGCCAGTGGAAAAAGAAGGAGCTTCAAGACGAGCACATCATCCCAAACTCAAACCTTTATTTTTAGCCTCCTTCAGTGTCACAAAACAATATGTAGCAGGGTAGCGGTCCCAGGGGAAGAGCAGCGCGCACACACTCGTCTCTCCCTCTCCTCGCACACACGCAGCTCTTAAAGGGCAACATACATACAAATACAATGTGGTACATAGACCTAGCAGTGGACGTTCCACTTACATAAAGGAATAGTTACATTTATTTTACATTAAAATAATTATTAAACAATTATTATTTTACATCTGAGGGTGCCCAGATTCTTTTAAAGCTTTAAAGGGGGGCTCGACTAAAAAAGTTTGAGAACCACTGTATTATTACTAATGTGGGGGCAATCTTACTAGCTATTATTAGTAATTAGGGGGCAATGTTACTAGCTATTATTAGTAATGTAGTGACAATGTTACTGGCTATTACGGTATTACTAATGTGGGGGCAATGTTGCACTGGAACAGTGATGGTGATAACTAATGGTGGACTTTAGAGTGATGAGTGGGGGCAAAGAAAAACATTACAGCCTTTTTTTTTGTTACTTTTACTGTTCACTGTCTGTTCATGTTACATGTTTGGCTGTTAACTTTTACACAGTTGATATAAAATATTTTACAACAGTATTTGGTTCAGAATCTTTTTATTCTAGATCTTTCTCTTTTAAAATTGGGTGCGTCTTATGTGCCGGTGCGTCTTATGAGCCGGAAGATACGGTACCAATAGATCAAGGGTAAAAACAAAAATTGGTTTTAAAGAGAATTATAAGTTTCTTAAAAAAAAAAACTGTAAATAGCTTACCATGTACTTCTTCACCAGGTTTGAAGGATCTTCATTTAGGCAGACCACTAAGGCTTTCAGGATCCATTCACGGTTTTTTCAATGGTGATGCCCTAATCATAATGAAATGAGAATCAGTACTTTTTAAGTAGCATTACGCAAATTATCCCTGGATTTTATGAAAGTCTTGTATTCCCAATTTAAAAGCGCTGCATGGGATACACAATTATCTTGAACATCTGAGCTGTTCTAAGTGCAGTTGCAAAAATAACTTAAAAGTATAACAGAGACGGAAAGCGATGCTTAAAAAGAGAAAAAAGTATGATATTTGGAGCTTTAGAATGAAAATTCACCTTTAACTTTTAATCCATAATTTTAGTACAAAAAAAGATTGAAGGAAGTTAAAAATAACAAAATAATCATATTTAGTTTGGCCTATTATGAATTTTGAGAATTGATGAAGTTTTAGAACATACCTGATCCAAAATTGACAGGATGCCTGTGATCTTTGGTGCGGCTGCTCCTCCTTTCTTTTTGAAATTTTTGGGGAGCTGAGAGGAGAAATGATCAAGCTGACCCATGAATTTGGACACCAAAGGAACTGCTGTAATTCTACTGAAAAACAAAAACAAAAAGAGAGACAAAATCAGGGCGATGATAGATTTTTGACAGAACACCTTCATACACTTCCATTACCAGCACTCACAGATAACATACATTTTACTATAAATAAACAAATTTCTTCTAAAGTTCTTCAAATCAAAGTTTGGAATTATAAAAACATCCAAGCAATTAATCAGCTCTGTAAGGAAGAAAAAGAATGGGAGTCACTTAAGAATAATAACAAAAAATGAAAAACTGCAAACTACTAAACTTAAGTTAAAATGTGTTAGATGACTAAACAAACAAGCTTACATGAAATAGCTAGATGAAACCTTAACAAAATGTCAAATAAGCTTATTGCCTTGTGTTTGGGCTGGGGGGGGGGAGGTAGTTGCAGGCTTAAATAATAAAACGATAATGAAAAATATTAAATAACAATGTGCAATAAAATTTAAATGCAATAAAAGTGCAAAAATGTTAAAATAACATTTTAAGATAATAAAGCAAGTTAATAAAATGACATTAGAAGGTCGTAAAACTGCTCTACAAGCACAACATAATTGATTTAATCTGAAAGTGAATGTCCTTTTTATATTTATTTTGGGTAATGTAATATATATATAAAGGTTCAACAACTATAAAAGTTTACATTAGTGCGTAAAACAAAAACTCATCAAACCATAATGTGAAAGAAGACAGGAGGCAAAAGGCAACTTCGTGACGATGAAATTATTCAAATGTTGTCATAGTCTCAATGTGGATGCATGAAAAGTTAAAATCTTACCTGTTTGTTCACATAGAGAAAAACACGTTGTTGTTTTGCAGTGTAACTTTTCGCCTCTGATTCTTAAAAAAATGGCGCCGATCTAAACGAACAGAAGAGTTCACGTGTGGTAAATCCTTCCTGAAGTATTTTCCAACTGCGCATGTGCAGATTCTACTCCACCTACTGACCGATGTGCGGTACTGCAAAAGCAACACAACTGTTAACATTCAGTTGAATTAACTAAGCTGTGACATCATCCAGAGGAAACACTAGCAATAACAGTGCACCCCAGTGCAACCCAGCAGAGCTCATATAGTCAATTCTACACAGATTAATCAATATTTTGATTTGAAAATAATCCCAAGGCTGCATTTTATTCCAAAGATAACTTATTTGTAATTATATGTAAACTTATTTCTGGTTGTTACACTCTGGTTGTACTGTTTGTAGTAACACTGAGATTTTAAAGTACAATAAAAAAGTGCAATAATTATTCTTATACATTCTACAACTTGTAATAGTACATGCAGTAATGTTAGCATCAAATAATAGTAGTTTATTAAAGGCTCATGGCGGTAGGAGGAAAAAAAATTATGGTAAGGAGGGAGAAAAAAAAATAATAATAATAATTGCACAAAAGCATGGACTCAATTCAAACAATCTTTATTACATTAAAAAGTCATCACACAGATTTGAAGAAACTATTTGCAAAAAACACTGATCCATGGACCGAGGACATGAATCATATGGAATTAAAAATACAAAAAAAAAATAATAATAACTTGGGAAAAGTTCCCGGTGTGTTTGTGTGTGTGCTCTTCGATGGGTTTGAATGCAGGGTACAAATTCCTTGTATGGGCCATATTTGGTCGTAACGTCACTTTCAAATCGCTAACGAACTGAAAGGAACCACATGTGGTTTACTCCACAGCAACAGCGCCGGACCATTTATAGGGACGGACAACAACATCCGGAAAATCTCAGGTTCTTAAAACTATTTAAAAAATAGACGATTTAGTGCAGTTCAATCGTTCACGTTGAAACATTTGAGGTATTACGTTAGTTCGTGGGAAGGGAGCCTAGTCCGATGTTGTACCACAGCACAAACGCCGCTGAATGAAAAAATGCGACGATGTGTGACAGATTGACTCATGTTAGATGCCCCCCCTTACCTTATTTATGAACGCCGGGCCACCCAGTTTAATTGTTTAAAACATCCACTGTTTTAGTCGCTACAAACACATAAAAAAAGGGGTTTTGATCTCCACTCTAATCACCATGACAACGAGTGCCCATGCTCCATATCTTCCGGTTCCGCCTGTCAATCAACCAGCCTCCAGTTTAAGCAGGGGGTCTGGTCTAAACCCAAGCCATAACCTGGGCACCACTGTTCTGGTTTAAATATGTGTGCCATGAAAGTGCATTGGTGCACGCCTGGCGCTATATTTAGATTATTTATTTTAGTTTAGTTAGACTGTATTCGATTTCGTACTACAGTCATAGCAGCAGGAGAAATGACCCTTTAGGGGTTCCGTAGGGTTTATAGTTTTTTTTTTTTTGACAAACACAAAACATTACAAAATCTCGATGAGGACTCAACAACACACGATACACAACCAACAGACTCGTTACAGAGTATTTGTGTACTTTACACATCACAAACCTAAAAGAACAAAAGAATGAAGCAATAAAAGAATCAGGGGGAAGGACGATTATAATGAGAGCAAGGCTACAACCGAAGCAATGTTATTTTAAGGAAATTAAAATAAGTAACTATCAAAATTTTGACATAAAGAAACTGCGACTTTACATTTGGAAACCTTGAGAGACTGAAAAAACCTCTTAAACTCAATAATAAAAACAGCAATTGAGGACTTGTTATTTCTCCATTTACAGCAATGAATGTGGTATTTACCTAATAATATTAAAATGTTCACAATGTCAGAATATTTGGGATGTACTTTATTCATGTTCAATAAAATGTGATATAATTCAAAATTTGGTATTGCCATCTTTATGAGAATCCAAGTTCTAAGCTCTGATCAAAATTTAGTAGAAACAGAGCAATAGAAAAATAAGTGCTCGAGGGTTTCCTCTGATTCATTACAAAATGTACAGGGATCAACTTCAAATTTGAATCGTTTTTTAAGAAATTCAGCGACAGGATAAGTTTTGTTTGGGATTTTGAAGTGAGTTTCTTTAACTTTAGGTAACACTGGCCATTTAAGGAATTTAGAGAAACCATTTTTAACTGTTTCAGGGGATAAATTGTTGCTCACATTAAAATTACTTCGATTATAATCATAAAATAGTTTGGATTTCAAAACTCTGGCAATTAGCTTATTGTTACATTTATCATCTATAAGGGCACATCCCTCGATCAAAATAAGTTGGTTTTAAGAAAGAATATTTATTTCAGTGAACGTAAGTTGGTTACATAAAGTTAATGTAATTTTGTTCAGTTCAATCAATGTAACAATCATGATTTTATATTAATCTATTTAGTTAATTAAGTTCAACTACTCTAAAATTAATAATGTTATGTTAAGAAATGAGATAAGAAAAGACGTTGCAGTTTTATTGTTTATTAAATAATATTTGTACAATGTTTTACAAAGAATAAGTTCCTCGAGTTCCTTCAAGTTCCTCGGTGTCCACATCGCCGAGGACCTCACATGGGATATACACACAGACGCAGTGCTGAAGGCACAGCAGCGCCTCTTCTTCCTCAGGCGTCTGAGGAAATTTGGAATGAGCCCCCAAATACTCCGCTCCTTTTACACCTGCACTGTGGAGAATATTCTGACCGGCTGTATTACTGTCTGGTATGCAAACAACACCAGCAGTAACAAAAAAGATCTCCAGAGGGTTGTAGGAGGTGAGCTTCCCTCCCTCCAGGATATCTACAACAGACGCAGCAAGAGGAAAGCACTGAGAATCATCGGTGACATCAGCCATCCGAGTCACAGACTGTACTCTGTGTTGCCCTCGGGCAGACGCTACCGCAGCATCCGGGCACGCACAAGCCGTCTACGAGACAGCTTTTTCCCCCAGACTGTCAGGCTGCTGAACACACAGAACTGACATTACATTTCATTGCACTCAATTTCGAACATTACACTGCAACAAACTGGACATTCATGCAGCATGCACCCGCACTTTAAATTATTTTAAACTATTCTAATTTCAGCAGCTGAAATCTGTTTTACTTAAACAGCCATCAATCCATTACATCTATAACAACCAACCTGCAACTCAGCATATTTAAATTTACATTTATTGTTTAACGTATATATTGTTTCATGTCTTATCTGTATTTGTATGTTGTACTGTAAGTCTGCACTGACTGGAGCTTGCACCTAAGCTTTTCACTCACCACAGCTCACACGCTGCTGGTGATGTGACAATAAAAGTGATTTGATTTAGTTACAGTGCCTATGAAAGCAGTTTATTTTTTAAAACCTGTACTTTGTTTGACAGCTTGTTGGCATCAAGTTCCATGAAAATCTTTTGAAACATTTCAAAAGTATATTTCAGATCCTGAGGGTAAGCCAAGTTTAATGCATAAATTAGACCAAGCATCATGGAACAAGCATTAAGTACACTGTCCAGGTTTTCCAGTACTTGGATGCCTTCAATGATGACACCGACATCTTCATATGGGTCTGCAATTTCTGTCCCTTCATGCTTGATGGCATAGATTCCGCGAGTGGTTTGAATGTTGGCTTCTTCGTGTTCTGTGTCCTAAACATAACAAAAGACAAGAACAAATATTAAGTACAAAATAAAACATTTACCGTATTTTTCGGCTCATAAGACGCACTTTTTCTTCCCCAAAACTGAGGGGGAAAAGTTGGTGCGTCTTATCGAGCGAATGCAGAGCGCAGCGAAGTCCGGTCACGGCCGTATGAGAGGCGTAAGAGCTCCGGAGCTAGGCCGAAGCCGCGGCCATATTTGTATACCCGGCGCTGCGCGCTGACGTCATCGCCCATCTCTGCCATAGCGCAGTCGTAACGAAAACGGGGGAAAAAACTACATTTCCCACAAGGCCTTTGGCTTCCGCATCCATACTCACGAGCGAAATACAGACCTCAGCTGCGGTTTCTCACACATTGAACGTAATAGTCTCGCATTTGAGTGATCTCTTACGCTACAAACCCGATTTCTCACGCTAAAATACATTTCAAGATGTGAAATGGGCACAGCTAATATTTTATCTGCGATCTGTTTCTTGAGCCTGATGTGACGCTTGTGCCGGATAGCCAGTGGAAAAAGAAGGAGCTTCAAGACGAGCACATCATCCCAAACTCAAACCTTTATTTTTAGCCTCCTTCAGCGTCACAAAACGAAAGTAAACAATAAACAACAGGGTAGCGGTCCCAGGGGAAGAGCAGCACACACATTCATCTCTCCCTCTCCGTCTCTCCCTGTCAGTCTCTCCCTCTCCTCGCACACACTGAGGGTTTGGGGCGGAGCTCTTAAAGGGCAACATACATACAAATACAATGTGGTTACATTTATTTTACATTAAAACAATTATTAAATAATTATTATTTTACATCGGAGGGTGCCCAGATTCTTTTAAAGGTTTAAAGGGGGGGGCTCGACCAAAAAAGTTTGAGAACCACTGTATTATTACTAATGTATTATTACTAATCTTACTAGCTATTATTAGTAATGTAGTGACAATGTCACTAGCTGTTATTAGTAATGTAGTGACAATGTTACTGGCTGTTATTAGTAATGTAGTGACAATGTTACTGGCCATTATTAGTAATGTAGTGACCATGTTACTAGCTATTATTAGTAATGTAGTGACAATGTTGCACTGGAACAGTGATGGTGATAACGAATGGTGGACTTTAGAGTGATGAGTGGGGGCAAAGAAAAACATTACAGCCTTTTTTTTTGTTACTTTTACTGTTCACTGTCTGTTCATGTTACATGTTTGGCTGTTAACTTTTACACAGCTGATATAAAATATTTTACAACAGTATTTGGTTCAGAATCTTTTTATTCTAGATCTTCCTCTTTTAAAATTGGATGCGTCTTATGTGCCGGTGCGTCTTATGAGCCGGAAAATACGGTACCAATAGATCAAGGGTAAAAAAAAAAATTGGTTTTAAAGAAAATTATAAGTTTCTTAAAAAAAAAAAAAAAACTGTAAATAGCTTACCATGTACTTCTTCACCAGGTTTGAAGGATCTTCATTTAGGTAGACCACTAAGGCTTTCAGGATCCATTCACGGTTTTTTCAATGGTGATGCCCTAATCATAATGAAATGAGAATTAGTACTTTTTAAGTAGCATTACGCAAATTATCCCTGGATTTTATGAAAGTCTTGTATTCCCAATTTAAAAGCGCTGCATGGGATACACAATTATCTTGAACATCTGAGCTGTTCTAAGTGTAGTTGCAAAAATAACTTAAAAGTATAACAGAGACGGAAAGCGATGCTTAAAAAGAGAAAAAAGTATGATATTTGGAGCTTTAGAATGAAAATTCACCTTTAACTTTTAATCCATAATTTTAGTACAAAAAAAGATTGAAGGAAGTTAAAAATAACAAAATAATCATATTTAGTTTGTCCTATTATGAATTTTGAGAATTGATGAAGTTTTAGAACATACCTGATCCAAAATTGACAGGATGCCTGTGATCTTTGGTGCGGCTGCTCCTCCTTTCTTTTTGAAATTTTTGGGGAGCTGAGAGGAGAGATGATCAAGCTGACCCATGAATTTGGACACCAAAGGAACTGCTGTAATTCTACTGAAAACAAAACAAAAAGAGAGACAAAATCAGGGCGATGATAGATTTTTGACAGAACACCTTCATACACTTCCATTACCAGCACTCACAGATA